>JAWWEM010050375.1:0-11664 GCA_035582935.1 Ormyrus thymus
GTGGAGTGTGATGATATTTAGGTTTGAACTCGCGCACAAGATTTGCAGCAATGATTTTGGGAAATAAAACTTTTAAACAAATTTGGTTGATGTTCACTAAATGAAAATGTGTTTGAACAAAATTGTAAGAATTTCTTCCTACTAATTTGTAAAATGTAACTTCCGTATTTGTTGCTAAATAAAAATATTTTACTTGCCATATTGTTTTGGAACATTGCCCTCCTCTCAAATTGATTCCTTTGTCTCCTACTTCTGTCGCAGTAATAAATATTTTGCTATTTTTTTAAAATTATTCGATCTCCCGGCGATTCTCGCATCGAATTGTAAGTGTCCGCTCTGGGTAGAATTCGCTATCTCTCTCGAAGTCTCTCTCGCGCCTAGTCGCTCGTCTGGCTGCCTCGCAGATTAACTAATTAAAGTCATTTTGTTTCTTATTTTTAAGTGAATAAACCACGTCTTATATTTTAATCACGTGTTGCTTTATTCTTGCGTTAGCTTTCCCGCGATCCACGTTTTCAGCTTCGCAGCGGCAGCAGAGGAGAACCAGCGAGTACGCGAAGAAAAGCATCACACCACGTTGTCGAGAGTCTCTGGCTCTCGTTTTGATCTCGTTTTGAGTTTCGGTTTTTCTTATATTCTAAATTTCATGCAACGGCTGACTAGCCGGCCGTTACACTGTATAGAAATTTTGAAATTTGATGTACTGGAATACGTAAAGGTATACTATACTATGTAATAAGTGAAGGTATAAATAAAATAAATATAATCATAATTTATCACAGAAATATATATATTAAACATTTTTACACAAAATACATTTGACGTAGAAGGTCATAGGTATCTTTGAAACATATTAACCCTTAGAGTACCGGAATTTCTAAAATTGTAAGAGCTTAGTATTTACACTAAAATGAATTTTTAAGTCCCCTACTTAGAAAAGAACGGTAGTCGAACGCTGGTAATTCATTCCGGTAGGCTGCGATATATTGCAATGTTAAAATTTTCAACATTTTCAGAAGATCTTTAAGGAGGTATTATCATTGTTGATAGAATTTCTTAAGTAGACGTTTTTTTAAAATCTTGTTTAACGCCGTTTATGCTGCCATACAGTATGCTTAACAGCGACGGAAGTCGTCGGTGCCTTTTGATAAACGAAGCACGTTATTTTAGGGCCTTTGAGTTCGGAGTCCGAATCAATTCCCTTCGGTTTTACCGATCGAGTTCCGCAATAGCGAACTTTTTCAGTACACATGTACTCAGCACAATCACGATACTTACTAAAATTGGCTATTGATCAGGTGCATACGTAATCCTCCACCACGATTGGCGGGTAGAAGTTCCACCCCGTCACAGAAAAATCCGGCAGACACTTCTGAAAAATATCCCCGAAAATTTTGGATTGATGGGGATTCAACTCTCACCCTAAACAATGCTTGTCTTGGGATGCAAGGGGTAAAATCAGTAGTTTTTCTTCAATAGTATCAAGATAAACCCTTAAAAAGGGTGAAAACTACCATAATTTTCATAATGTGTTCAGATATGAGCATTAAAAGTATAATATATTATAACGTCTACTTAAGTTATGTCGGTACTCTAAAGGTTGAAAAGGCACGTAAAAATGTTTTTGCATTGAACAAAATGCAAGAAGTACTAACAGATAGTTTTGGTGTACAATTTCGTATAGTTTTTCTAATATCTGTGATTACATATAGTTAAAATATAAAAGCTTCATTAAGTTTTAAAATTTAAAATACTCGGCTCAAAAATATTTTTGAGATGTTCACAATCAATTTACACACGCCACACATAAGTACCTAAGTCTCTGAACATGCATAATCTTGTAAGTACGTGAAATAACATATTAAATTAAATACCTCGAAAAATTCATATAAGATTCCTTAGAAAGTGAGTATTAAAATAAAAATTATATAAAATGTTTCTTACAAAAACTAATTTTGTCTACGTGTAAATTTCATTCTAAGTACTTTTGTCCGTTTGATCATCAGGAACTGAAATTGATGAGTCAATTGGTAAGTCTTTCCTAAAGGCCTGTAACAATAGAATTAATACTTTAATTATTACAGTATTTTTAACAGCGTAAATATAAAATGTCTAGAAACTTACCTGCTCAGCGATCATTTTTAAATGCTGCGCCATAGCATTTCCAGTTTTTTGCACCATTTTCGAAAAATAGCCGTTATTTATCTGCAACAATGTATGTGGATGGTCGTACTCGACGGCTTCGCCGTGATCCATAACCAGGACCTTGTCACTATCCATAATTGTATTTAGCCTATGAGCTATTGTCAGTACCGTGCAGTCATTAAACTTAATCCTAATGGTCTTCTGAATTAAAGTATCAGTGGCAGGATCCACGTTTGCAGTAGCCTCATCTAAAATTAAAATTTTGTTCCTTTTTACAATGGCGCGAGCTAAGCAGAGTAACTGCCGCTGGCCAGCGCTCATGTTACCACCGCCACGGTTCACGGAATGGTCCAGTGAAGGAAAAGATTTATTGAGTTCCACTTCCTGTAGGGCAGACCACAACGATCCGTCATCGAATTCGTGAAACGGATCGAGGTTGTCTCGCAGTGAAGCTGAGAAAAGCATAGGTTCTTGAGGGATGATTGAGATCTTATTCCGTAGGTCAACTAGGCCGATTTTTTTAGTGTCTATGTCGTCGATTAATATGGCACCTTCGATCTTTGTGAGCCGAAAGAGAGCGGATATCAGCGAAGATTTTCCAGCACCAGTGCGTCCAACGATTCCAACCTTTCCATAAAACATATTTGAAATAGATCAAATTCGATTGTTTAAAATTTTAGCACACAAAATATTAATAAGTACCTTCATTCCCGGTTTCACTACGAAGTTAAGATCTTTTAACACGGGCTCCTCTTCATTCGAATACCTCAAATAGAGCTCTTTGAATTCCACTTTACCTTTATCAGGCCATTCTTTTTTAGGTTTCTGACCAGATTCACTATCAAATGGTCCTTCCTGTTCTAGCTCAGTAAACTGGAACATCCTCTCAACACTAGTCATTTGAGCAACCATTTCTGCTGTTTGCCTCATACCATATTGTAACATTCCACAGAGAATGAGTGATTGAGAAATAGCTAAACCGACATTGCCCGCAAATGGTTTGGAGCCATCAGAGCTGGTAAAGAAATCACTGCTATCAACAACAATAAAACTGTAAGTAACGAAGGCAACAAATGCAATCGATACAACATCCAGCCAAAAACCGAATGCTGTCGATGTAGCTACTGTTAAAAAGTAAGCCGCTGTATGTGAATCTTGCAGAGAATCAAATTCATGACAAACCATTTTTTGTGCAGCACTAGAGCGAATAGTCAAAAGACCTGTTAAAGAGGAGTTAGCGTGCGAGAAGACCGGACTTTTCGCGTTGCCTTCGAGTCTTTTAATGTCTTGTGCAGAAGCTAAATAAATATTTCTAATTTGTAAAAACAGAAATCCCATGACCAGCATGGGGAAAATAGCCCACCAATTAATTATAAGAACTTGTATCATTATTCCAATCATAACAGAGAATATTTGAAAAGCTTCCAACATAGCCATCGGCAGTGTTTCATCTACAGCACCAGTATCTTTCGAAAAACGGTTTAGAATTCTTCCTGCAAAATAATTTAACTTATATTGAATTCTGTTAATCTAGTTTGAATAAATAAATAAAAACATTGATATCATACCTGAAGGATTAATATCAAAAAATCTCATAGGTGCTCTTAATAAAGATGCAAACATTGTATTATGGAGATTTTTGCTTGAGTTCATACATATTTTGTAAAATAAAACGTTCTTGGCAGTGGACATAAGAATACTTCCTATTATTAAAGTAGTATAGACATATAGAGCTGTATCAACTTCGAGGTAAGATGATGCTTTGAATTCTTCGTAATAAGTAGCATTTGTAATATTTTCAATTGATTCTATCGTCATACAAGCAGAGGAATTTGTATTTTTAATAAACTCTCTTAAGCGTTTTTCTTCTTGCCTAGTCCTAAAATAAGAAATTTCATAAGTTTTCATAGCACTTTCTTCATTTCTTTTAAAAATTACAATATTTATTTACTTTTTGTTTTAACGTAACATACCAATATCCAACCCAATAATCGCAGCCGCTACTTGAAAATTGTGCTGCTATAAAACAGAATACAAGCAGCAACAACATAAAGTAGGAACCTCCAGCTCTGAAATATTTCCAATACAGAGATCTTGCAATGTTACCCTTGCCCATGAGCTCCTCAGTTTCCTTCGGTTCATTTTCCTCGTCTTCTTCGAAGCTTGACTTTGTTACAAGTAATGCTTGAGCGTTGTTACTTCCATCAAACTCTTCTACAGGAACTCTTTCACTTTCTTCATTCGAAGGCAAATGATGCAAGTACTTATCATTTTTGTTGAAGCTCGAAAATGATCCTTGGAATTCAAGACGCCCCTGTAATTGTCATAAATGTTATTAAGTTTACAATATTTAAAAATTGAAAATTAAATTTATTTTTAAAAATGTGGTCAAAAATTTATTATTATTATATTTGTTGGCAATTTTTTTTAAATTTATTTATTGTATAGCGCATCCCCTTTCGAGTATTAACGAAAGAAAATACAACCTTAAATAATAATACTTATATATATAAGTATATATGTAAAACTTGACGCTTAGATAAATTTATCATTATGTAACTACTTAGTACATTAGCAGTGAATGTCATCATTAATGTCTTGTCTTGGAATACTTATTTATAATTGCACATAAATTATTATAATTAAGTTTTTTGTAAATTGCTCAAACTTAAAATAAAAATATTAATTTTTTAAACATTTATATTTAAATTGTTCAAAATTATAAAATTTAAATTCCTTACATTGTTTAGTAAAACAATTGTATCAACTTCCTTCAAATATTGTACTTGGTGCGTTACAAGAACGCGAGTTTTGTCTTTCAAATATCCATTAATGCAATCTTCAAATAAACTTTTGCCAACGTGAGTATCTACAGCAGATAGAGGATCATCAAAAAGGTAAATATCAGCGTCTCTGTAAACTGCTCTGTAAATAAATTCCAAACAATAAGCTACATTTTTTTTAATTAAGTTTTATTTTTAAGAATTTTGAAAACGCATGATTTTCGGAAAAAATATTTGTCTATCAAATGTTACTAAGCCTTACAAAGTATATTATTTTTGTCTTAGCTAATTAATTTTACAGCAGGTATCGTAATTCCAATTGTTGATTTCCAATAAATAGTTTCGGGAAACTTTCTCTGCGATTTTTGGACTCAAATCATATAATTCGAATGAAATAATTTAATTTTACATCAAGTTTTGATTTGTATGAATACATAATCATTTTCAGTTGATTAATTTTTTTTTAATCGTAATAAATGATAAAGATTATTTCACATTATTTTTTCAGTGATACCGAAGTTCACAGTTAGATGAATGCTAAAGTTTCCCTCCTTTTAAATTTGTATTTTAAAGCAATTCTATTACAACTACTTGCCTTACCTAGCCAAATTAACTCTTGCACACTGTCCTCCACTTAAACTCGTTCCTCGTTCTCCAACATAGGTCTTGTCACCATGCGGTAGTTGTTCAAAATCCGTGAGTAAAGCACAAGCTTTGGTTACTTTCTTGTACTTTGCTTCATCGTAGGGTTTTCCAAAGAGAATGTTATTTCTAACTGAGCCGGTAAATAACCACGGTTCTTGGCTTGCATACGAAATAGTACCTTGAACTTGAACGTGACCATTTGAAGGACGCAACTCGCCTAAGATAAGTTTTAAAAAGGAACTCTGAAAAATCGAATATACAAATACTTGTACTTACAATTAAAAATTGAAACATGTTAAATAATGTTACGAATAATTAAAATATTTTAATAATTTTACTTTAGTTAGAAATTTGTAATACCTTTCCTGCTCCTACAGGACCTACAATAGCATATAATTTCTTTGGAGGCACTGCAACGGTAATGTCATGCAATGTATTAACGATCAATTTTTCTGACCAAGAAGCAGTTACATTCTTGATTGAAATGCTATTATTGTCGTTACCCGGCATAATTGGTTTAACATTAGAATCTATTTCGTCAAGAAGTAAAAATTTCTGTAAAACAAATCGTAATACTTCATAAATATTTTTTGAGAGATCAAATTGTACATCAAAATGTTATCAATATTTTTTCGACTAAATAAACAGTGTGTGTAAACAATGTATGTAAACAGTTTGTCAAGCCTAAATTAAAAAAACGTAAGTCATAATGATAAGATTTTGCAAAATGATAAGTTGGTTAAATAAAATTTTAAAAAATTTCGAAAAAGAAAAATTAAAAAAATTTTTAAGATGTAAAACATACTTGTAAATTACCTCAATGCGTTTTATAGAAATATTTGCCTCGGCAGCGCAGCCGATAGCACGAGGATAAAAAATAGCCATTGTTAATTGCAAAATATTAAAGTACTGTGCCATTGTGAAGACTTTGTCAGCCGATACAACATTCCCTTGAAGAACATACGCTACTATAGTGATAAATAATGTTGTGCGTTCAGTGAACACGAAGGAAGCCAAATTTACTCCTCTCAAGTACGACGTAATTGTAAGTACGTCAACTTCATGCCTAAATGAAAAAAAAAGAAATTATTATTAGTTCTACAAGTTTTATTTAAAAACTAAATAAAGAATAAATATTGTTGTACCTTCTTGTAAATGAAACAAGCTGTTCAAATGGTTTTTCCCATGTATACATTTTGATCACGCGAATCCCGCTTATGATTTCACTCATTAACAAAACTCTTTGATCAGTCCTTGCAGCAACCTTTTTCCGTAAAGTTGACGTGATTTTACCGCAATAAGCTGGGAATGCAATTTTTTATTACATATATTTTTATAGAAAGGCAATAATTTAATGTTTAAATTAATTAAATTTATGATGCATACCTTGTACTGGAATTGTTTGCAATGTCATAAGAATAACTCCAGCTAGAGAAGCAACCCCAACGTGCCTCCATATTAAATATGCTATCACAGCTCCTTGTAGAGGCATAACCCATATATAGTGCAGGAATATGAATAATTGTTCAAACCTAGCCACGTCATTTGATAACAAATTTATTATCAAGCCACCAGTTGCTTGTCCAGCTGCTGAACAGGATAACCGTGTAATCTACAAGTTACGAGGGTTAGTGAAATAAAAACTATGATTTTAAAAATTTTTTGAACTTTTAAGTTAAATTTGCCCACCTTTCTGTAAATTAAAGATGAACAAGCAATTCTTAATCTCATACCAATTTCTAATTGACCAAAATTAGAGTGATGACCAACAATTGCTTGTAATAAAGCCATTGAAATAACACCAGAAGCAAGTAAATAAGCATCAGTTGTTGTAGTAGTTGAACAAGGATCAAAGTGATAAATTAGAACACCTAATGTTAAAGGCTGCACCACTCTATCAAAATATAAAATAAAATATTTTTGCTTTCTTAATTTTTATTAGAATATTATTTAATTCTATTTACCTTATAACTATTGTCAAAAATAAAATATGTGCTGCATAATGAAAATAGGCCCATCCAAAGGTTTTCCGAATAGCCCTTAGTAAACTTGGCTTCTGTGTATGTGAATTTTCTACTTCCAATTTCCAGTATCTATAGTAAAAAAAAATATGTTTTGATAACAATCATAAATATTCTCAAAATATTTAAAAAACTACAAAAAAAAAACTCTTTTAAAAATCATCATTTATTAAATAAAATATTTCACAAAAATGTCAACAGAATCTGATAAAAGTATTTTTTAAACATATTTTTTAAAAAATCTTTCTTAGTTTGTTTTGAGGAAACTAGAATAATTTATAATTAAATCTTAGTTTTAGATTTTTATCAATATGATTTGTGTGTTTTTTGAACTTGTTATTTGAAAAGATTAAGCATCTAAAAAAATTCACTGTTTGTAAATACTCGGTTATTTATTAAATTAATTCAAAATAAAGTATGCAATAAGTGCAGTAACTCAAAAGTAAAAGAATGATACTTTAATTTAAACTTTATAATCTAAATGCAATGAATTTTTTATACTTTTCCAATCTATTTCCCAGAGGTTCACTGAGATCATCCGGTAATGTATTGTGCAGGTCTTTGGCCTCAAGGTCATGCTTCCTTCCATACCAAAACAGAGGATTCAGCCAGCTGAAATGCAAAGAAACAATTCTAAAAACCACGATGCACAAGCATTGCAACATGTTTCCAGCCAGACACTGATTTCAGAAGCGCAGAGGACAGCCTCATAATTCAGCTCAAGATTTAGCACTCAAAACTATACTTCACTCGCGCAATCCTTAAAATTTCAAATGGACAGCACTCTTATATAAGGCAGAGTACCAGAGCCATGGCATGACACCCTCCCAGCATTCACTCACCAGAAGAACACCCTGCTAAGAATGTTGGCCGAGAGTCTGGGGCTCAGCCGCTCGTGACTCTTGCTCGCGTCCATGCTTGTAATACTCCAACAGCTATGTTTCAGAGAATAACGGTCACATCTTCGCCGGTACCTCACGCCGGCCGCGCGTCCCGACCGTTACTGAGTGCTGACTTGCAGCGCGTGTCGAAACTCCTCCGTTCGCGAGGCGCGAGACGCAAGGCTCGCCTGCGCGTCATCTGACGCGATTCTACACTCATGTTTATTCTTGTCTATGTGAATTTACCAGCACGAACGTTTGTGTTTGTTGGTACTTCCTGAAAGGTACGCCCCCGCGAACGTGAAAGGTTAAGGAACTAGGCGCATTTGCATATACATTGTAAGCGGACGTTCGATTTTCAGAACGGGTTAGAGTCTCTAAAGCTTCAAGGATTCGAGGAAGTTTTGAGAAAAATGGAGGATTTATTAGAACGATTGTCGAAGATAACGTAAGGTGAAATTTTTAAGGAGAAAGGATTGGTTAGGAAAGGTAATATTTTTAAGAACCATTATTAAAGCGTTTCCTGTTGTAATTTCATGCTCACTGGAAGCAGTAGAAATTACAGACTCGCGAAATCAGGCGTAAATATTGGCAAACAATTATTAAGGAGTAGAAATAATTAAGTTTGGTCATCAGCCAACTTATTTTTTAGAAAAATTCCTGCCCGGTAATTAAACGATTTAAAACTATAATTTTTAATTGAATTCGTGGAAAATAAAATTTTGTACTAAAAAACGTAAAATAGATGAAATTTTCAAAAACAAGTTTTTATTTGAAGATGAAACATAATTTAAAAACAAATTCAGAGGTGCCATTAAAAATGTGTAATAACAATCTGCATAGCAAAATGGAACAGTCATAATTTGTGTTGCAATTCATTCCAAATGATTGAGAGAACGTAAATAAATTGCATTTTTTTCACGATTACGTTTTCACTTGGCGTATATTTAACCAGACAAGTTTCAATAAATATTATATTACTTAATTTTTACAATTTTTGTTAGAACAAAAATATTAGAAATGCTGACTCTCGTAATCTAAATATTTCATGTTCAATCAAAGATTTTACTGATGAAAATTAAAAATTCAAAAAATTTCATTTGATTGTATCAATTATCACAATTATGAAGACTCTGCCATTATAATTTACTACTTTGCGTTCTTCACATTTTTCATCATCGTAGTGAAGAAAAGATATAATAGATACCTCGATATATATACTATAATTCTTTACTCTTGATTAGAAAGTGCCTATAATGCTACAAAAAATTTTATCACGCAAAAATGCATGAAAATAACTTAAGTTACGGAATTCCGCGCGTTAATAACTTACAGCACTTATCTTTAGCTTTCAAAATAAAAAATGCTAAACACGCGCGTTAAGCTTAAGATTCACAGCGTCACGTAAGGAGTACTTCCTATTTTGTATGCTTTTGTATTTTCAAGGACAGCTATCCATTAGTACCCTTTAAAATACGAAATTCACTCCGTACTCGCGATAAATTGAAAATTTCTTTTCGCGCACTCGAAATCAGCCTTGTCTTTAAAGCTTATTGAATTTTTATTATTTCAAAATTAAAAATATTAATTAATCAAAGTATATAAACCGAGTTTTAAGAGCAATCAATTCAAAAAAACATTTATAGCTTTAAATCTATCTTCGAAAGTTGCAAAAGTTCAAGGGTGAGTTATTATATTATATAAATGCTAATTAAGCTTGAAAGAAAATGAACGTTTTAATTCGCGCTGAAGAAATTACTTAATAAAGCTGATGAATCATCCTGACAAATCATCATTCTCTCTTCTCAATCTCATTCTTGCGCAACCCATACTTTTCGCCAAAACACGTAGAGAACGTTAATATTATAGTTTTGAACCATCAAGCGGAGTTTGATCCGCCAATAAAATTGTAGGATATACACTTTTCGCTAAGAAGCGATTATTAGTAACCCCTCATATTCAATGACTGCACTTCGAGCAATTCGGAGGCAACGAAGCGATGTGCGCTTTTTCATCAAGCGAATCGACATTGAATTCGTCCAAGCCTCGTTTATCGCGCCTCGCCAACTTGCTTCGGCCGCAATTTGTCCTGTTATTGTCGGGCGTGAGACTTACGAAAATCGCGTAATTTTAGCCTTGACTTGGCGCAGTCAAGTAATTATTTAAATTAGTTTTCAACTCTAATTTGATGCGTCAATATAATTGTTGAGAATACAATGTAAAAAATCTGTAGTAAAATGTGATAGCGTATGAAAAGATATAAACATTCGTATATTAGAACAAAGCTTCTTTCTTAATTTTAATATAAACTTTATCATTATTCAATCATTGTACTCTAAATAAAACTAGTTTTATATTTACTAATTATCACATTTCAAATTGACAGTAACCAATTGCTATATGAAAAAATATGAAAAGTATAACTCTCACTTCAAAATGAATACAAGAGAGCAAGTTTATTAGGTAACTCGAGCATTTTCCTTGACAATAAGAAAGTCAACGCGCCGGTCTCTTCTTTCAACGACTCGAATCAATTGCGCTCAATCGAGTTCAATTTGTTCCGTCTTGAAGGAATGTAAACCTCGCTAGGCGATTGTTATCGCCTCGCCGACTTGTGTCGAGCAATTTTTAAAAATGGAAGCACGCGACCGGTATAGGTTTTCGTTTTAAAAATTATATTAGCTTATTCTTCGAACGTGTGTACCGTTATTATATATTTTCTTCAAACGGAATACCCAATTTTATGACCTGCATTTGCATAGTTCTCGAGTCGATTCAGCGCTTTTTCGCGCTGGTTTAGTGGTCAGACGGAATGCTGCAGTGCAATTTGTTTCCGACCCTGAGTGAGAATTAGTGAGATTTACTTGAAAGCGATTAAAGGAAAATGATTACGAAATGACGTAAAACGCTGGTTAAAAAAAGTTTAGCGGAGCAGAGTTTATCTGTTGTGCGGTAAATAAATATTTAATCAGTTTTTTGTAAATTTTTAACGGTACTTTCAATTTTAATTTCCGATCGTAAAAAATCAATTTATGATTCCGAAATATTTTTACTGCGCTTATAATTAAAGATGAAACGTTTTCACTATCATAACCGACGTATAAATCGACGAAGAAGTGGAATTTGAGATAAGTACACTGAGAGAAAAAAAGGAGTAAAAATTACTATTCTGTATCGTAACTTGAGATA
>JAWWEM010050376.1:0-11663 GCA_035582935.1 Ormyrus thymus
AATCTAATGAGTAGCTTCAAAAAATTAGGCAGTGCTTAATATTTTAACCAGCAGGACTGCTTTATTTTCTACCAGGGGATGTTCAATCTTTATTTATAAGATACTTTGAGATAATTTAAGTTTTTTTATTAAACCCATTTCCTCAACGGTTTTAACAAATTTTTGTTTTAATGACTTAGATGGTGTATGTATTTGTAAATCTTGAAACATTTTTACTTTTTTTGAAAAACATCCATTCATTAGTAAATTTTAGCCAAATAAACGAGCAAAAGCTTTTTTAAAGAGGTTTGTTAATTAAAGTTAACAGTTAAATTAACCTGAGTTTTCAGCAGGCAGTAACGAATCATTGATGTTTATATAAAAAAAGCCTCCCCAAATAGTAAAAAATGAAAACGAATTGACTTTAAAAAAAGATTCCCAAACTGAATATCAAACGACCACCGTCGTAAGGAGAAATCCGAGAGCCGGCAGATTAAAGTTCGAAATAAATTAGCATGAAAAACGAAAGGCAAGAGGAAAAACTCCGCCGCGCGCAAGGCATTAGCATCGAATCAGAGCGCAAAAGCTCTTTATGCGCCGTCGATATGAAAAGACAAAGACGCTCGCGCGCTGATTTCCCTCCAGCTTGCGGCGCGGAGGAGATCCGCTGCGACGAGCTCTCTCGAATCGGGAGCGGAGAGCCGCGCCGCTTTGTTCGAGCGGCTCTCGGGCTAAATAACGAGCCTTAGAATCGTCGCCTTTCGCAGCGATTCCCGGCAGACGACGCCGCCGCTTCTTTTTGCCGCAAAATCGCCCAGCTGCCGGCCGTCGCGCGCGGATCGATCGCGGATCGATCGCGGATCTTTTGCGGGAATTCGCGCGCAGAGCAGAGCGGACTCTCGGTCGGCTTGCGTGAATGCGCCTCATTGTTATCGCCGGCTATTTTCTTTTCAATGACACACTTTGATAGCCGCCGGGGCGGGAGGCTTATTTAGACTGCGCTAGTTTTCGCCGTCGAGATGACTTTGCGAATGACAGACGATTTTTTAAACGATAATACGAGCTTTCTATGGATTGTTTTAATCTACGCTTTGCTCTCGGATCGAGATCCGGATTTTCGATAAACATATTCGTAGTGGAAAATTAACCAGCTGGACTGGTTAACGTGCATTTTAAGTGGAGTCTTTTTTAGCTAAAATTGGTGGCTAAATTAAGTAAAAACAACTGGAAAATCACGATAAAAGATGAAACATCATCAGACCGAAATATTCGCGAGCAAACTCCGCGCCGAATTTCGCGTCGTCTCCCGGGCAAGCCGAAGGGAAAGTCCGGAAAAATCTGGAGCTCTCGTACGCCCGTCATCGAGAAAAACATGTCGCGAAGCTGTTGAAACAGAATCGACGCCTCGTTATACCGCGCGCGATTCCTTGCGCAAACAGCGTCGCGGAGAGTCTGTTTGCCCGGCGCTTATTCTAAAAGCACTCAATTATTTCGAGACGGAGGGCAACCGGGGAACAATCGAAAATTCAACACCTATCGAGAGGAGATAAGGAGGCCCCGAAGGCTGCGAACGATTGCGACTTTGTTTTGCGGCATTTGCATAACGAGAGCTCCCGCGCGAAAATGTTGGACTGTCGCGGCAAAGGCGCGCATGCGCGTCGGGCGCGAGAGAGCGAGGAATGTCCGCGGATGTGTGTGCGCCGGTTCTTCTTCTCCCCTCGTGCGTCACTGATTGGGAGAAAAAATTGCTATTACTTTGCACTTTAGATACTATAGTCAAAACATCCAAGAAGTATAATTAAACGCATTTTTACCCAGCTGATAAATGCGCTTTTTTTCACGAGCGATCGGCGATTTTCTGTGTATGGTTATGCAATTCTTTCGTGGTTGTGTTGGAAATTTTGAGGGTTGCGACGAAGCAGAATTGAGCATTTCAAATTTCCAACCTTATTTTGCAATGTTTTTTTAAGAAAGGCTAAATAAAGAAAGCTTATTTTTTCAATTCATTAAGATAATGAGTATAATCATTGTTATTTAATGTTTAATTATTGAGATAATTAATATTTTCGATGTGGTACGATAGAAAATATCTTTCCACGATGTACGTCATTGCCAATTATGAGTACATATTTTATATCAGTAAATGCGATACTGCTTTAAAAAAAATCATCACTTTTTTTTATATGCACTTTTTTATGCCGCCAATTATTTAAATACGTCAGGACACAGATTTTGGCAGAATTATTTTTAAATTCTTCTTTCCTAAATTTATCTTAACTTGTTTTCAAAGAGGAATAGATGATTAAAATACTTCAGGAATGCGTTTAAAAAGTTCCAATTCTCAGTTTTTAAATATTTTTTCAATTGTCCACTAAATACTCATCGCATTTAATTCACAAAAAACTAGCTAATTAACACTAAAATTAAAACCAAAAAGTGTAAAAAAAAGAAACAGTTTTTTTAAATTCCAAAACGGAGCCACCACATGCGAAATTCGAAAATTTTGTTCCCGAGCGATTTATCGCGCAGCTTTCCCTCGCTCGCTCTTCCACAAAAGCCCTTTGCGGAGAGGCTCACCCCCGAGGTTATAAATGTGCGAGCCACGCGAGTTTCGTTTCGCGCGCAATATATATTTGTGGTCCCGCGTGCGTATCTAGGTATTATATTTATACATCGAGCCTATATCCATACGCGCCTTCGGAGAGAGAGAGAGAGAGAGAGAGAGACAGGTTGAGAGAAAGAGACGGAAGGATCGGGCGAGGCAAATAAGAAATAGATAAAAGAGAGGCGGTTGTGCATCGGTGCAGGGAATATTCAAATTACTCTTTTCACTTTTTCGTCTTGTTCCTTGAAAAATTAAGCTTTTTAATTACTGCATCTTTTAAAACTTATTTTTAAGCTTTCAGTCGTTTTCATTCTTTTCATCGAAGTGTTAATTTATAGCAAATTAATATCACTTGTTATGTTAAATAAACACATAATAAGTAGATACATAATTAAAAATTTTTTGGAACAAATTTTTATTTTATACAAGCGGCATTCAGGAGCACTCCGCGCTACAATTCATTACTGCCATGTGGAATTCAATTTTCAATTTTGAGTTTATGAATTTAAAATTTATTAATTCGAATATTTTTCATTGTGCAGCATTAACTATTAAGATTTAATTGTACATTTTCTTACATCTAAATATCAATATGCAGTTTTAAAAATTCAAAGAATTCATAATTCTGACGTTCGAACTATATTGACCAATCAAATTAAGCCTTTAAATGCTTCAATATGGCCACTCATCACTTTTTTAAGAGGGGATAAGGTATAAAGTCTTTAACCGGAACAAATTTATATGATACCACAACTGAATAAGCCAATAAAGCTACATTCGAAGGAAAACGTGGCCTGTAGCTGCAAAAAATGTGTACTCTGCGAAAGTACTATGTAGAGATGAAAGATATGTAATCGTGTCATATTACTAATTCAACCAATCCTTATTTATTGAAAGCCATTCAGAAAAAGGGGTTTAACATTATAACATTAGATTTTCTACAATGAATACTCTGCCCAAAAAAGATTTTAAGTATTTATTTGGCTAATTACATATTATTACTGAGATTTTCTTTTGCCTTGATCATAAAATATTTCCTGTAGAATGATTTGATTTCTCAGGAACTACTAAATCTCTATAGATATGCGTAAAGAAATTATCCATCGTTACGTTTCAATAAATAAATATGATATGTTTCTGACTGTTTACATAAAAAGCAATATTTCACAGCTGGGCCAGTAGCTGTTGAAAAAAAGCAAGTCAATTGACATCTATAGTTTTTGGCCAAACCATGCTTGCACTCGGGTGGATGAAAATATAGGAAATCTTAAGAATTTTTTGAATCAGAAACATTTTTTTTAAAGATGTCCTTCTGTTTTTAATCATTTAATCTGTTAAGGCTCAAGAAAGCATAAATTTTGTACTTCTTTCAGTTTCTTTATAAGCATAGAAAAAATTCTAATTGATTTTAGTCAAATTTGATATTATTAAATGTTCGGATCTGTTCTTAGAAACAAGCGTCATTTTTTAATTTACGTCACGGCTGTGCAAGATCAGCATACAATCAGAGCACCAAACTTCGTTTTTCTGTTTCATTCAGAGTATTTTTTATGAAAATTTTCATACGTTTTGCTGACAAAAAAAACATAGTTTCTGTAAGGGTGGCATTGAAAATCTGGCATCATAATTCTAAATGAGCATTTGTATCTTCGCAGAAGTGCTGAAAAAATTATAAAATTTATGCCGTTTTGGTCCTACATGAGTTAAGTCGTTGAATTTTCATCGAATATTTGTGGATTGTGGTATTAAAAGTTTAGCTAGATTCATCCGAAATATACTATAAATTTTTTTAACCTTTGCATCTTAACATTATATACATTTTTTACATCGCGACCAGCAGAGAAGTCCAATTAAAATTTTTAAAAATTACATAATTTTTAAACAAACACAAATCTTATGAAAATTAACAAACTGCAAGTTTTTGAAAGCTGTGTTAATATCATGATTCGGTTATTTTTTCAAAATTTCATGTATTAACAAATCGTTTAATTTTTCCTTCATTTTGAAAATCTATGATAGTTTATTATTACGTAAAAATTGACCAATTTTATTTGCCAATATTTAAAGCAGAAAAATTCGATAAAACGAAACGTGCACAATAAAAGCCATTATTCGGAATCAATCATATTTCCTTTAGATAATTATACTTGTACCTTGAATCCGCTAAAAATGTCTTTCAACTTGCCCATAGATAAATTCCGCTCCAGACCCACGAGACTTTGTCTCGATTGCCGCTTAAAAAAAGTAGCCCGCGTCAAAGAATCGAATCGAAGGTTTGCGGTCGCCCACTCTAATAATAAACTCTCGCGCGGCGCTTATCGGCTCGCCGAGACGCGATAAAGAGACGCAGAGACGGAGAGGGAAAGATCGAAGAATCGAAGCTTTGAAGAAAAAGAGCGGTCGGTCAAGTGCTCGCGCACCGACCAATCGATCTCCCGGTTTATTTCGGCGCCGCTTTTTTTTCCCGCGCTCCGTCGATCGCGCGATATCGCCCGGCTGATAATACTTTTTAATTCCTTTTTGCATAATGAGCCGGCGGAGAGGCGCCGCGGCTCTACAATACGCGAGTTTTTCGGCTTCTCGTTTCGCGCGGCGGCTTCAGGTGTATATTCGGAGCGAGTGCAGAGCGCGATTGATTGCGGAATTTTCGGCAAAACAAGTCGGATTTATCGGGGCCTCTGTTTATTCGATCCGAGGACTGATTGCTCTTTTGATTTGAAATTTTTTTTCTGACGAAATTAATCTGTTGTTCGTCGGAGGCAATGTTTTTAATGACGCTTTTCTTGCGCGTCGGTTTAATCATTTTTCAATGCCGACTGGAGTTTCTTCAAAAACAGGCTTTAACGTTTTTCCACACTTGATGTTCGACGTACTGAGACATTTTTTTTAACGTTGATTCGTACGTGTATTTTTTAAGTATGTCTAAATCTGCAAACAAACATGATAAAAACAGTATATTTAGAAGAGATCTGTCTTACTTGTTCCAGTAATAAATCAGATCAGATAGTGAATTTTCAGATGCTTTTATCTAATACATTGTTGTAATTAATAATTATAATGATTAAAGGAACTTGCTATAGCGTTAAAAATTTTTACAATCTCACCAGTATTTCCAATCAACAAAATATCGTCAAAATATTGTAACTGATATGAATTGTCGTAAATATGAAACACTGGCTTTGAGACTTTTGAAAAACTGTACGGAGCGATATTTAAGCCAAATGAAAGAGATGTAAATTAATAAGTAGATTTTTCAAAAATGAATCTTAAATATTTATGGTCCGACTTGTGAATCGGTATTAAATATTACGAATTTTTAATATCTGCAATAAGTTGTATGTAATAATTTAGTCTCTATTCTTTCATCTTCTAGTTTGAAATAACGCCTCTCCATCTCTCCGTTCCCGACAAAATTGTTAAATTGTGAGAAAGTAATACTGAAAATTTTGGATATTATAGATTAAACCGAAAGAATCAAGACTAAAAGACTAATTATTGTTTATTTAAACGCATCCCGGAAGCACTTGAGAATTGACGAAAAATTAGGAAATCGGATAACCGTCAAGTTTATTAACTTTATGCCTATATTAAATCATTCAATTGATTTTTGTTTATTCTGGATTTAAAAATTCGAGGCGAACCTCCGGACCCTGGCAACCTGTTGTTTGCGAGAGTGATCTTCTGAATTTATCCGGACTAGGAACCAGCACGATGAATCGTAATTATATTCCCACCCTCCCGCCTATCATACACAACTAATTATCTTTTTATTTTTTAAATTTATTTATATATATATATATATATTTTTAAATTCTTACATGTCATTTTCCTCTTTTAATTACATTTTTTGCTCCTTATTATTGTTACTTTTGCTGGTGTTGGTTTTTGTGGTTTGGCTTTTAATTAAGCAGCTCTGCACTCGGCTAATACGCCCGTATCAGTTGACGCGTGCAACAGCTTCACGATACAATTCAGCTGCGCAGCGGCAGTTGCCCTGAAATTATTTGCGCTCAAGTCGTCAGGGGAAGAACGTCGCAACTCCAGCATCTCCAGACGCTGCTCCAGGCGAGCGAGAAGCGGCGCATCCTTCGCCTGCCGCCCTTTCTTCGAGACGTCCTTGCCTGCAGGGATCTCTTGCGGCTTGATCACCGCCGGGTCCTCCTCTGCTTCATAGCGGCGATGGTTTGCCGCATTTGTCCGTTGCATTGAAGCGCCTTAGGCTGAAATTATGTCGAGGCTTGAGAATTTTAAACAAATGTGACAATTAGATAAATAGTCAGTAAAAATTGTATGTCATAAGAAGTCATCTTAACTATCAATTTAATTTAGCACTAAGAACGTGCAAGCTGAGATTCTTGGGATGGATAATATTGGGTACATTTAAAAGCTGATAAACCCCGATAAACCATCAACAGATCAAAACTTAAGAACGCGAGATAAGTAATCAACTCGATAAAAACGATCCGACACTACACTCGACTTTTATCAGTCTGTTTTGCATCGCGGCTCTTTGTGCCCTCTTCCGATTCGGCATCGCGTGCAGTCGCCTGATAACGCATTTTTTCTCGCACGGCAGGTAATTCGCGAGGTCGACGCGCGCGTCGCCTCTCGCTCGCGGCTTATTACGCTTTTGTTTCCCATCGAGCGCAGGTGCCGTCGCGAACCCGAAGCGCGAAGGTCGAAAGTATCGAATCGTTATCTGGGCTCGGAGCCGGGATACGCGACACCCAACGTAAACGACACATTGCCGTCGACTTTCGATTTTCGCGAGATTCTCTGTTCTTTAACCAGTCGGATTCCACCGCCGAGTATTTGCAAAGGCGTCGTTTCGCCGTTCGTCAAACGTCTCGCTTTCGGTACACTTTTAGCTCGAGCCGTAAGCAGGCTTTTCTCTTCCTTCCCTCGAAATGCAATATTTACGGTTTTAAAAAAAATCACGCTCTCGAGAAAAATGAAAATCTGTCAGTACCAGTGATAAAATGTTCGACGAGCCGTTTCGTTTGGGAAAACAATTCTTTTACAACGCGAAACTTGATTCCACGCGTAGTGAATTTTTCACGCAGCCCAAGTTAATCCGAAATATAATCCGAAATATAATACGAAGTAAAGAAGATAGAACGTCACAGTAAATAATCAAGAGCGAGAGAAAAATTCTCATTCCAAAGCGAACGCGAAATGCAGTCTTGATCCTTGTGAAAAAAGCTCGGCGAGTTCTTCGGAAAGAGCAGAAAGAGCGCCGGCAGGCTCTCTCGTTACGTCAAAATGAGTGAAAAATCAGGGCAGCAGACACGCACACATCGATAGCTCTCGGCGCTCGGCGAAATCCTAAAGGGACACAAAGCGCGGAAACTGGTTCGGCGTCCTCTCTCGCTCGCCGAGCTCGCGCGCCAATCCGCGCTTCTCCGGAAAAACGAGGCCAGAGCGGAGCAGCGGCAGCGGCGGCAAACGAAAGTGCCGCGGGAGAAAGAACTACCGCGGGAGCGGTAGCTTCGGCCTCTCTCGTTTCAGGCCGCCCGCCAAGCTGGAAGATCGTCGGACGCTTTATTCAGTGGTTCGAAATTGGAAAATTCGCGATCGTCGACCCAGATCCGGAGAGGGGGGCGGCGGGGGGACGCGCTTGTTTTTGCTTCGCCCATTTGTTTACTCCGGAGAGTCGCGCGGCGCGACCCCCCGACGAGGAAGAGAAAAAAAAAGACGCAGCCTCCGCGTCGCGTCGTCGGGGCGCTCTCGGTCATAAAGAAAAGCCTCCCCCCCGAAAAAAGGAGAGCGAGAGCGAGGCAAGCCTCCGCAGAATGCTCGAGCTCGAGGGGAGCCGGGAAGGAAAAGAAAAACAAGGCCGCGCGCACAGAGAGCGAGAGAGAGAGAGAGAGTGCAGGCTCTCGTCGAGTGTGTATATATATAGGTGTGTGTGTGTACCCTCGGCGCTGGGCGATCGATACGAGGAGGCCCTCGTGCCCCCGAGAGACGCTCGTCCCGGCTCTCGCGCCTCGTATCTCTCGCTGCTTTTTTCCCCGAATGCAACACCTGCGAGCATAAATCGCGACGAGAGCTGCGCAGTGCTGCTGTGCTGTGCAGCGAGTAGTCGCGCCGGCACCCCAAGATTATCGCGGAAGGAATTCGCTGAAAATAGGGTTCCTTTGTCGTGTGCGCATCTCGAGAGAGAGAGGGAGAGCCGCTAACCCCACTTCTTCCTCTTTTTGCGTTATATCTGCGTACGTGCAAGCACGAAGGAGGAGGACTTACTTCCATGCGTGACTACTGCTCGACTTTTCCTTTTCTTCGGGCAGCTCCGCGCTCTAGAGTCGACTTTTTTTTCCTCTCTCTCTCTCCTTGCTCAAGAGAGCGCGGAGGGCATGTGGATATGTGCGTGCGTGCCTGGGGTAAACGTCCCAAGCAGCCCGAAGCTCGCCGACACCTTCGCCGTTATTACACAAGAGCCGGGATGGCTTCATTTCGCATCGCGCTAGAAGCTCATGTGTTTTGATCGAAAATTCAAACCTGCGAATATTCGAACGTATATCCTGTCGACTTTGGATGTCGACTGGGAAAGGCAAAAAAAAATCTGTCGTCGAGCGTATAAGACCGATCTGCCGTTAGAGCCCAGTTTGTAACGTCCTCTGCTGTGTATGTAAACAAACCGAAAAGGGACAACGTCGCTCGTTTGACGGTACACGCATAATACAATTATTCGTCGAGTTGAAGAACTCGAATTGTTTCCCCCATAAATTCATTTCATTCGTTTTCGAATACGTTGTATATCAATATTAATGAGGCAGTAATAATAAGATGAAAAATTGCGCGCGTTAATCGCTTTTAATGTAAAGACGAAGAGTAGATTTATACATTGCTCAAATCTGTTCAACGAAAAATTCAGCTCAACTAATTACATTCAGAAGTTGTAAATTCTAACAGACATTTAAAGGTCAGACGTTTTTTTCGAGAGATTTAAATATTTAAAGTGACATAAAATCCGTGAAAACTGTAAGTAAACATTTATTCAAAAATATTCATTCGTACAAATACTTCTTGAACAAAAGAATACGAAACTAGCAAATCGAGCAAATGTAAGATATTGCAAATGAACATTTTATCCAGCAAACCATATTAAATTTATATAAAATCATAATCGCCCAAGACTTTTCCCCGCGGTATAAACGAAAGTCGTCGCTAAGTTTCGCAGGCGAACAAAAAGGTGATAAAAACCGGCAGCTCGTCAGTCGTAAATTACGAGCTCTCCGGGCCTCTCGGTTACGCAATCGCGTCGGGCCAAGCTTCGCTCTCGGGAATCCCTCGAAAAGCACAGCGGGCATCGGCTGCCGGCGTTTTCCCCGATATCCGCGACAAAAGTCCAATGAGGCGGCCCGGCCGGCAGTGACTCAAATGTGGAAGAATGCCGCGGGCCGAATGATGAAACCACGCATCATGTAACATTCGGGTATAGAAATAGTCCCTCTCCCGAATTTTCGGAATTGCTCTCTCTCTCTCTCGCGGTGCGCGCGATATTATATGCGCGCGCGAATTATTTATATACCTCTCGGGCTGCCTCTCTCTCTCTCTCTCTCGGCTCGTCCTAAAAAAGTGCCTATGCACAGCCGGCCAGTGACGTATTACATATCGGCGAGGATGAAAAATGTCCGAGCCCGCTATTCTCGGAGGCAGCGGGCGGCTAAATTTTCCCCGCAAAAAAGAGAGCTGCCCGCGTGCGAAGAGAGTTTACGTAAACGAAAGTCTCTCGACACCTGCGCACGAATCGGATATTCGCCGAGTCTGCGTCACCGAGAACGAACATTGCAGCTTAGCATTGGAAGTGCGCGCGTGGGAAAAGCGGTCGGAATTAGCGAGAGAGAGAGAGAGATAGAATGAGCAAAAGCGCGGGTAAAAGAGCGGATAAAAAAGGGCGGAATTCAGCCGAAAGCGTTGGCGAATTGAAATAGCGCGGCGTCAAAAATAGCCCCCTGCGCTGCTGTCCGGTGGTGGGTAGCGAAAAAATGCCGATCAAAACAAGATCGACTCTCCCTCTCTCTCTCTCTCTCTCGGGGCTCCGAATTCCTGCCGAGAATTTCTCGCGCCGGAATTCTCCCCGAGCGCTTTTATTCCGGGAAGCTTGCCGATTGTCAAGAATCGAAATATTTTCGGCTTCCTATAATACTCGTGCGCCTTAGAGGCGCGTGCCGTCGCGTTGCGCAGGCCTGAGCTTGCGCCCACGTTTTAGCTGTCTTTCGCGGTGAGCTCTCGCGGCCTGACAACACTCGAGTTTGTGCCAAAATTTTCGATTTGCTCCTCTCCGTTGCTTTTGCTTCGCCGCAGAGAGAGAGAGAGAGAGAGAGAGCGAGCTGCCCGTTGCCGCTGAATGCCGGGAGGGGGAAGAGAGGCTGCTCGCGCGCCAAAATACCACGCGGCCGAGCGCGAGAAAAATTGCCGCGATTCGACCATTTACTTTCGGGAGGATGCACGCGGGCATCTTTCACTTTTTCAATCTTCTTTTGACTTCCTGGCTTTAGTCAAATTTTTCACTCCGGACTCACCTGTAGCAGCTAAATTTTTGTCACTTTAAAGGAGATCGAAAACAAAGGCCGAGACAAAGACGGATGTGCACTAATCTGTAAGATAAATTAGACCGTATCGCGAGCCGTATCGTGTCTTGTAATTCATGAGAAGAGTACGAAATTATAAGTATTATTACCTTTTTTGATAATTCAAGCTTTTTTCAATAACAAAAAGGTGAGTACTTTTGACAATCTAAGGAACGCGATTTTCAGCAGCTTGTATACTTTCTCCTTTTGACTCTGTATAAACTGTAAATGTTTTAGTGCTTCTATATGTACTAGTCACTAGATTATAACAACGATTATAACATAAGAGCGCGCCACGCGCGCGTATAGGCACTAACCTCTTTGACCGACCAATTAAATTTTTTGCCAACGCTCTGAAGTTGGTTCTAAAGCTTAAATTCAACTCTAATCACTACCTCCCTTTTGACAATAAGCATATTTTTTAGTACTTTTAGGGAGATTCCACATTCAACCTTTTCCCTTATGCCTTATGCCTTATGCTTCGTCCCCAAAAAAACGTGGTGTTC
>JAWWEM010050377.1:0-11658 GCA_035582935.1 Ormyrus thymus
CTTGACATTCCGAAATCTAAGTAGCGGTCGGGCGATCGCTGCTACGCGAACGACGAGCTGCGAGCAGCCCGTCGCACTTTCAAATCGAATAAAATATTTTTGAATCGAAAAACCATAGTTTTCATGAGCAGAGGAAAATCCTTTCGTAATCAATCCTCTTGTGTACAAGAGGATTTAAGCTAGTCACAAAAGGACTGTTTCCTTGCTATACAATCCTTTCGTCGAGACTTTAGAAAGAGCATCTTTTCGGCTACTTTGATAAAATACTTGTGCTTACAATATTTGTCATAAAAAATGACTCAAAGTAACTCAAAATAACAATATAGTTGGTCTAAAAAATGAAAAAAAATCGACTTTTTTTCAAAAGGCAGAATGCAAAGGGGAAAAAATGTTCCCCGTGCCTTTTGTCTTTTGGCTTTCTAGCCTGTTAATTCTAAAATTACAATCCTTTTATCACAAATAGAAGTCCTTTAGTAACCAATTGATTTCCTCTTGTCGTAAATCAATTTTTAAAATTGAAAATACATTTGCGTCCAAAATGATTTTCTTCTGTGACCACACAACTTGATTTAGAGAGGATTTTCCGTAAGTCACAAGAGAAAATTCGCTAGGACAAATAATTGATATGAATTTTCTCTTCTGACAAGCGGATTCCTTTTATAATAAGAGGATCGTTTTTTCAGTGAACTAATCGTCAAAACTTTCAAATCTGCGCCTTGACTATTGTTCAAAATTTCCGATTCAAATTGACAGTGGCTTTAAGGCTCGTCTACGTACCTTACTAATTCTCGGTGCCTTGCATCGGTAAAACCACCCGAGCATACTTGGCTTCGAGTCCACGATGAGAGGATTTTGCATTTCCCTCTAGCACAGAAGGAAAGTACCAACTTGTACGTTTTTTTTTATTTCAAAAGGAAAACGGAATCTTTAATTTAAAAGAAATTTAAATTTGAAATCATTCGTTACCTCGCTTGCTGGAAATTCAACACAAAAATTTACAAATTCACATTTTTACATTCAAATAAATTCATAATTTCATAATTTAGATAAATCCAACCTATCTTTTAATTACTAAAGAAAAATAAATAAATAATTTCGTCTTCTTTATCCTTCATTTCATTTGTTTGATATCATATTCTATACATAACAATGATAATAATAAGGGGAGATAAGAACAGTTTAGGTTATATAGCTTTTAATATTTTCAAATTCAACATAAAAGTGCATTCAGTAAAACGGCACAGCACTCAAAACTTCTAAAGCTACAAGCACTGCATTTTATAAATCGATGCAGTCTGCTAAAAATTTTATATTGCAGTGTACTAAACATGTTCCGGAACGCTAAAATTTTGGTTTAGAATAGAATTTTTTAATTTAAAGTAATTTTTTATTTATTATGTAAAATTCAATTTCGGCAAACAATTGCATAAGCCACAACACGGAAATCGAAGAGGATTGTTCGTGGTTGCTTCTCTCCTCCACCGAACTTGTTTTGATAAAAGAAGGGGCTCGGGGCAAGTCGGCGAAGAGGTTAGCTTGCGGACGGCAAGCTAATAAAAATTGATTATTATATATATAAGAAAAGAACAATTGCGATGTGAACAAAGAGGCTAAATATATATACATGTGTGAGCGCAGCTAATTAAAAAAAAAAAAACAAATTAATGTTGCGAGCGTCTTTTTTATCTAAAAACATAAGATTTTTCGTTCTGAGCTTGCAAGCTTAATTCTTTTTCCGACTCCGAGTAGCACGGACGTCATAATATCGACAATAAATATTTAAAGTTCAAAAGTTGTTTTTTCTTTTGCGCAATAAAATAGTATTTCAATACAAACATTTTCATTTTACTAACTGAAACAAGTGACTCTTTCGGAATCCACTCGAGCCTCATTGTAAAATAAGAATTTTTTGTTAAAATTTAAGGCGGTTCAACACTTTCGTGGAAATACAGAAATTAACGTAGAATCGATAAATATAACTTCAAAATATCATAAATAAGACGTATGATTTTTTTAAATATTTTTCATCAAAGTTCCCATTGAGAAAAATAGCAATAAACTTTACGTGAAATACACACGTTCTTGTGGGCTGCGAAATGTCTTGACCAAGGAGGTTAAGAATTCGCGATAAAAAAAGTAGAGATTAAGTTAAAACAGTGATAGTTTCATAGAAAAACAATCTAGGAATCAAAATATGCCCAGCTAAGAATCGTTTACCAGGAATTTGACAAAGAACTAAGGGACAACGTAAACAAAATATAGAGTTCGTGGGTTGCGGGGGGGGGGGGGTGCCGCTCGCGGGGCGAGAGGGACCCCGGTTTTCTCGCTTCCCGTATGAAAGGCTTGAACCTCCATAATATTTAAACCTTTATTACAAATTTTTTTAATTTTTAGCGATTCTATTCAGATATGATAAAAAATTCATAAATTATTTTCTTCTTGCAAGAGTTCCAAAGTAAAATTACATTCGGAGAATTTTAACACGGTCAGGTGCATAAATTTTCCTTTTTATGCGTGATACCGGCGATTCTCCCTACGTTTTCTTTCTTGCGGCATAAAAGATTTTAAATGAGATATTCATAAGACCAAATAAATGTAAAATCGAAGATCTCTACTTACAAATTCGAAAATTTGTTTCAGTATCGAAAACGGTATATGGAGGCATCTAAAACTTTGAAAAATAATTAGATTTTTTTTAGAAACTTTATTGTTAGTTATATGAGTATGTTTTTGTAATTTAAACATTTATTTAAGTTATTGCAGATTTTTATCTGCCTATAAAAATAAATGCACGACAAGCACTCACTATAAGCTCCTTTAAGTAATTCTAGAACAGCTCAACTTCACTTCATGATATGAGTATGCAGTTTACATTGCTGTCTTCTGCACACAATAAACGTATTTGAACAGGCTTCGTGTCTGCACACAGTGAAAGAATTTAGCTTCAAGAATAAATTTGCGACTCTTCTCAGTGTCGGCTTTTTTCAATTTCTTTACGATAGTTTAAAAAATTATAGTTTAAACTAATAATAATAATGTTTAAAAAAAGACTTTAAAAATTATCGTTCGGAATAAAAATGAACAATCGGATAGCACTTTTAAAATATAAATTGAGCTTTTAATATTTTTAAAAAAGTTATACCAGCTCTAAATATCCCTTCATCTGTAACGTCAACCCATTCAATTTTCGATCGGACTTTGCTATTTTTTCTCTTGACCTCTCCAATTCAGCTGATAAAGTTCCAGCTTTTTCGATTTCCCTTCCCAATTTTCAATAACCCCATGTTTCATCCTTTACTGTCCCAGCGGCTCTTCAATCCTCCCATCACTGCCCCCTCTAATTAGAATCTACGCAACTGCTTTAAATTAGCCTCGCCTCTAATTTATATAAACAGTCTAATAACAATAAAACTTGCAAAAACAGGGCCCCTAAATAAGCCACGGAGAAAAGATTAACAATCGGGCCGAGGCGAGTTAACCATAAAGAATCTAATGGCTCAGTCTTCATCGTGATCAATTGCGCGGCTCCCAGCCGAGCGGAGCAATTCTTTATCGGTCGAGACAATTAAAATTTGTTTCTCTTTTCCGACTCTCTCGTCCCTCCGTCTGGTCTTATCCTTTTGCTGAGGCAGCGAATGATTGATGTCGAGCTGCACGGAAGAAATCTCGTTTTCTATCCACGTGGCTCTGCAATCAGCGGGCGCAGCGAGAGCCAATCCAACGCGAAAAATATTACGGCTACGTTATAACCGGGCATCTGTCGACTGAGCGCCCTTAATAAATAAGCTGCGGGGATTTTTATTCCGCGGGATTTTTATTGCCGCGCGTCGAAAAGTGTCTTGTGATTTGCCTTTATTGCTATTTGTTTATATTTTTTTAAATCGCCGGTTTTTAAGAAATTGGTAACATCAAGATTATCGAACACATTGGTATTGATACAATGTTATGTAAAAATGGTTTATAGAATTAAGATCTTTTCAATTGGACTTTATTTTTATATTTTAAAACTTTAAAGAAAAAAACTGTAACGTCAGATATTTTATTTTGTGAAACATTTTGCAGGAATCCAATATTTTTAGACATCCAACATCCGATTCCAAAAAATCGTTATTTTGTCGGTTTTTTGGTACCTCGATAAATTATTCTGGAGAAATGATTAACACAATGGATATCTAGATGTATATTACGTTACTCATAAACTGAAGGAATATTTCTTCGCTTCTTTTTCCCGCGTAAAGAATAAAGTGAAAATATTGAAAACAAATGAGCTTCTAATCTTCAAAACAATTGTTTTATTTACGAGAAAGACAATTAATTTGCTTTTTGCTGCCGCGTCTATAGTGATTCCGTGTAAGCGTATATACTCTTTAACCCAGTTCCTTTGACTGCTCCCTCGTAATCTTGTATACAGCATTTGTGAACCATTGCAGCTTTCATAAACCATGTCTTTTGTGAAACTTTGCGACTTCGTAGATTATCTAGTGCGTTCTCTGATATTCCGGAACATTCAAGATTCAGAGCTCGCGCAGCCAGTCTAACATTTCGGAGAGTAGAAAAATGGCTATATCCAGGAAATTTTGAGTTCTCCAAAGCTCACTTTCAGAAAATATTAGTTTCTTAACAAAGCATTTAATTCTTTTGGTCGATTTACACAATATTCCATGCAGTTTCTTAAGTGCAATAATAAAATTAGATTATATATATTATTTTATATCCAACAATATTTTACCGCTGAGAAGGATATCAACTTATGATCTAAGAAGCTCGATATGCCAGCGACTAAATTTTTATCTGAAATTGCCGCTATCGCGACATATTCTTATCTAACGCATCGTGCATGCATTTTTGTTCCCGAGGCAGCTGTCGCGGAAGCGCCGCTGTTTCGTCTATACGTTTCTGCGGCGTCTCGTAACGTTTACGAGACGGACGTTATTGTATACATAGTATAAATCCTAGAGGCGCTGTAAATTTATCAAGCGACGACTTGCCTCCCTCGTCATTTGTCATACTTTGGCGAATCGTCCATAGACTTGTTCAGACTAAAAGGCGTGACTCGACTTTCCTTTCTCTCTTTCTCTCCTCGCGCGTCCAGGTCTGGAAACGAGTTTACAACTCGGCGGGAGATTTTATCTGCGCCTCGTACAGCGCCGGGATAAAAAGAAAAATACAGCCGCGGGTTTATGATTCGCGTAAAACGAGCAAATAGTGAGGTTGGCTCTCTCTCTCTCTCTCCCGCTCACTCTATTTTTTTATTTTTTTTTATTTTTGTTTTTAATTTTTATCCCGAGCCGGAAAGCTGCGGCGGGAGAGAAAGCGCGAGAAAAAGGCCGAACATCTGGTCATTCTGAGGAAAGTAAAGCATTGGCTTTTTAAGTTTTATCGCGCGGTCTGTACTTTCGACGCCACAGCTGAAAGAACCCCTGGCTTATATAGCAATTTAACCGGGTTAATTTAAAGTTTTACTTGAAAATTGTTGCCGATGGGGCGGACATAATTAAACTTCGGCGCGCTGTTTCTTAATTTCCTAACGATTTTGACTTTGTGGTTGAGCGACAAAGGCTGGAATTTTTTTTTTTTTTAGTCCTTTACGTTTTCAAACAATTATTACTGAACTTTTGACCACCGTTACGTGAAATTGAATATTCAAGTGTACAATAATTGCGAAATTATCGCAACATCATAACGGTTTAGCAATCAATTATTATACGCTTGTTCCAATAAAAGCGTTCATTTAGTTTTTTTCAAATTTTATTTCAGGAATTAGTTTTACTCATGAAACATTTAACAAGACCAGAAATCACTTAATCATCCTTAATAATCCATCTTAAATTACACAGCCATTTTGCAGCTCCTTCACTTAGTATTTTACCTATGAATAATTAAATAAACAAATTTTCAGCGGCAAAAAGCTGGCACTCCTCCTCCCGATTGCACTCACTAATATTAGACGTCAGGCTTTACTTTAGCCCCGCAGCTCTCTCCCAGCAGCTCTAAAATTACCCACTCAATTTGAAGCCCCTCCGCAGCGCGTATGCGCCCACATGCGCGCTCACTTTTTCCGCTCAGGTGTCTCTGCCTCCGTCGTCCCAATCCCCGGCGCACTAAAACGTAACACTTTAAATCTCTTGAGTGCTGAAAGTCATCCCCGGTGTCATTCTCATAGTTTTCCCCCCGCGCGCGCCGAAACCTTTGATACGGCGCGTGCGCGCGCTTAAAAGCAGCCTCGGGGAGGATAACGAGAGGCGTGCGTATCGACGAGGGGAGGATTCGAAAAAAAAAAGAAAAAAAAGAACTAGAGCCCACCAGGAGGGTGAAAATTTATTTAATGGAAAATAAACGCGCAGATATACCGGGGAAAGTTCGCTCGAGTTTCGAAATCACAAGCTTTGTGCTTTTTGTTTCGGAAGAGAAGAGCTTACTTTCGATATTGGCTACAATTCACATAGTGGTTAATAAAATATTGAAAGGGAGGTAAGCATTATTTTAATGGAATGAGCAAGTGAAGAGAGGACGGAAATGAAGATTTCGATAGGAAAAAGTGTAAGTTTTCGAGGCCAAAGATGAAGCTAAAAAAAAAGTTTTTTGAGAAAATAAAGTGCTGAAAAATCTGAAACTGGAGCGTGAAAAGTTTTTAAATTTCGTAAAAGTTGTGAAACTCGATTGGTCAAAAGTGAAAACTTTTATTTCATCCTAATTTTGTACAGTATTCTACAGTTACATTTTTAGCTGATTCAAAAGCGCTGTATTTATGCATAAATATGCATTTCGCTTTAATATTACGACACTTGAAATCATTACCTTTTAAACTCGTTAATATAGGATACTTATACAACAAATTAACTAAAATTGAAAAAAATCGCAGTTTGCAAAATGCAACTATTTGTAAGTGCTTTCACGTTTTCAGAACTTTCCCTCCTTTTCCTCGTGCGAATTCTAGTGTTCTACTTAATCCAGCCTCCGCGCGCTTATTTGCATGCATCTCCTAATTGCAATCAAAATTGAGGTGCTCTCTATGACGCTTGATACATGTGGAAGAGAGCAGGCCAAAGTGAACAAGGCGAGCGTGAAGTCTAAGCAAAAACACAGCTTACAAGAGCAGAACGTACTCTTTGACTTTCGCACATTATAAGCACGGAAGAGGATTAGAAATTATAAACAAAGATTAAGTTTAAAGCAGCGCGGACTTTGAAAATTAAAATTCCCCGCCGGGAGGCTATCTCGAAATTGATGATAGTAATAAAAAGCCATTAAGCAGTTTTAGTGTGTTCGGTTTACTTTAGCAAAGATAAGGTTTTATAAGAATACTTACTTTTTAGCATTAACGTTTATCTCACGCTTTTTACGAGCATCATTAGTGAGTGCAAAGCATATTGCGCTGAAAAAATTTTCATTAAAAGTTTATTAAAGTCGCAAATCCCGCTGCAGAGCATATTTTAAAACAGAGCTATTTTTTTTTCAAATTATCATCTTTACCTGGGAAATTGATTTCAGCGCTGTCCTACTCTGTAGTGTGTATAAAGCAACATAAGCGCGACCCAACGAAGCATTAAAAATATAGTTTTGACTGCTTCAAAAATAGATCGATTTTCAAATCAAGTCATAATAAGAGCGCGATTCAATACCGTATGAAAATCCGCACTGTAAAAGCGGAGGCGGCGGAGCTGCAGGAAAAATCCTCTCGAGCAGCTTTTGCCGCGAAAATCGGAGGGTGTGCAAGGCGCAAAAAAGCCGACTCGCCTCCATTCGGCCGCGAAACTAATCTGAAGCTGAGGGAGCAAGAATAGAAGCGATTCGGCAAATTCGAGAGCGTCTAGGCCTTGGCATTGTACCTCATGCTCGATAAAAGCCCTCTCCTCCTCCCCCCTGCCCCTCTCGTCGAATAAAGAAATATTTGTCCGGGTCTGTGAAAATGGAAAAATGTTGCAGGTCACGTGGATCCGTCGCAAGAAGGACCACCAGCTATTGACCGTCGGCCTGACGACTTACGCGAGCGACGAGCGCTTCCAGGCTCGGCACTTCCACCACAGCGAGGACTGGACCCTACAAATCAAATACGTCCAACAAAGGGACGCCGGGACGTACGAGTGCCAAGTGTCGACCCATCCGCCCACGAGTATATTTCTGTTCCTCGAGGTCGTCGGTAAGTCCGTGATTAATTGGCGATAAGTGTCGCGAGGAGCGTCTAGCGCTCGTTATATGCTCTCCCCCCCGTCCGGAAAAGAGTCCGAGTGCGTCCAGGATTGCCACACCCGGGAAAAAAGGACTCCGGGAAATTCTATGGGCGGGTGATGTTTTTTTCTGTTAAGCTTATTTTCGTCATGCTTTATGTAACTTTTATATTGAGATTTTTTTTACTGGTTTTTTGAGATCGACTGGTCTTATTAAAAGTAAAGAGATGATAAGTAATTGACAATTATAGCTGATCAAATCTTGGTCTGCAGGCTAAATTCATTTTTAATTTCGTTATAATTTCGTCAGCAATTCTCATTCTACAAATTCTTATCTATAGCCACGTTCTAAATAAAAGTCGAAACTACTTTTTCTAAGCGCACGTATAAAGCGAAGTAAAATATCGTGTTCAGTCCCATTCCGTTCGAACAGCGACGTTTGCGTATTGCGTTCCGTTGTCTGCGTAAATAAATTCGAGCGAGACATCGAAGGAAGCCGACTTGCTGATGATAGGGTGGACCTACGAACCTTTCTCAGCAACGTTGATATACGCGGACTTCCAATTCGGCGATAAATTTTACTGTGGGCTTTCTCCCCTAGGAATATACTAAAAATTTGATAGGCCTAAAATACTGTTCGGACCTTTTTTTTCTTATTTTGATTTAAGGTCTTTTCGCAAAATAAACAGGTATATTATTTTTTAAATTAAATTTCTTTATACTCGTTATTCCGAATTGTGAAATTGTATTTTCGTTTAATCAATGCAGTGGGACACGTCTGATCCTTATAAAGTAATTGTATATGAATTCCGAGAAAAACGTTGATATTTCAGGAATTCATTTAAAGCTGAAAAACTGTTCTTTATAATCAATTCTAGTTATCACAAATCAATATCACACTTTTTAAGATAAAATAAAGTCAAATCGTCTGCATTCGAGTAAGTAGAATAAATTCGAGTTTGGTCAGGCAGTCACTATGATTTGTCAGTCACAAGATGAAGACACCTGCAAGGTTTAGAAGAAATTTCAGTACGGATAAGAAAAGCTCTCACTCCTATCTATACCAAAATGTCTAAATTTTACCGTTGAAATAAACTCTTGGTGTAACATTAAATAAAGTTTCTTGTGCTATAAATACATCAATGCGAAAAAGCGGACCAAAAAAAAAAACGCGAAAATATATAGCGGGATTAACTACCGGAAATCCTCTTTCAGGCGATATATACATCATTCTCATCACTTGTCACGAAACATGTCAGAAACTTCGTACGGCAAGTCTTCATAAAGCTGCAGCGCCTGCAAACTTTATCTCGCCATTAAAATCCAAAGTTTATTTCCTTACTCATTGTACCGATCCACGAAATCTAATATGTAAAGTCCCGCGGACAATCGAAAATTCGGCTCCCTAAGAATACCCCTTTGTCCGTCGTTCTCCATTAAAATTTCGAAACTCAACCGCAGAGGGAGAAAGAGAGAGGACGATATTTCACGCAGCGGCAAATGTGACGCCTTATCATCCTCTCGACGTTAAGCGTGATTAATCGGCGATAAGTGTCTTAGCGCGACGCTCTATACGCCCTCCAACACATGCATAATAAATCTCGAGACTTTCAGCGCCTTACTTAAAGGCCGCGCCCCGTTTAATTCCTTCGAAGCTCGGCTTCCCAGGCGCGAGTAGTAGTTGTCTTAGCGTGATTTACTCGCGAGGAGGAAGACGCATTGCCGCGTCCTCTTCCCCAGGACTTTGTTTTCTCGCTTTTCTCCCCGGGACTCTCCCTCCGTTTGTTTGCGATTTTTCTTTGTTGCAAGAGAGAGAGAGAGAGAGAGAGAGAGAGAGAGAGAGAGCTTCGATTCTTTTTACCGTTTTACATGTAACAAAAGCGAGCGAGAGCTTTTATTTCGTTGCGCGACTCGCGCTTCAAAGAGGTCGGATTCTTTTGTTGCCGCATGGCGTAGTCTTGACGCTATTTTTTCTTCGCCCGTTCCTCTCTCTCTCTCTTTTTTTTGTGATAGAGTAAAACTCGCGATGAATGAAGGGCTTTTCATTAGAGCACTGCGTTTCGCGCTTAAGCGAACTTAGTGCGCGAGGATTGTTAGTTTTGCGCAAAATCGATGACGGCGATACAAAGCGGCATTTCTGGCGGTGCAGCGCTTGGATGGAGAGCTGTAAAGGTTTTAAATAATGATCTGCGGCGTTTCAGCCGGATAAATCATCAGTTACTAAAGCAGGTATAAAATTGGTTTTTTAGTACGTAAACTAGTGGTTGTCTGGTAGAAATGTTCTATTATACCACTCTAACCTCAAAATCATGACTTTGACACGATTTTTCGGCGCTCGTTGTAAAATAATGTTCGATACTGGTGTTTAAAAGTACCAGTGTCGAAAAGTACTATTTTGCTCTGGTATGAAATGTTCCTTCTTGCATTTCCGAGTCATTTTTAAGAATTAAATACTAATTAATCAAATTTTTATAACTAAATATTAATTAATTTGAAACTAGTTAATCGTACACTTTCAATTAGTCGAGTAAAAGCATATAACGTAAAATCATAAATATTATCTCATAAAGTTAATGCGAAAAATGTTAATTTTTATTCACCCGCGAGTTAGAGCCGAGAAAGTGCATTATGTTTATTTATTCTTGATTTTCGCATAAAATACATTACGCACATCCGGGGAGAAGCGGCTCGGCAAGATTCACGTAAATCCGATAAAATATAGCGAGAGAGCCACTTTGAATATTCAAAAACGTAATCTGGGAAAAGTAAGCGAGGGCATACTATTTTGAATAAATTTTTCATTAAAAGCGAGCGGAATCGCGCCACTGAATATGAAAAATGAAAAGACGACCAAATCCAAAATCATCTTCGTAATCCGGGCGGAAAAGTTGCGCTGTTCTTATTAAACCCCGCGGCCTTTGTAAATTTGGCGGGACGCGGATTTGAAATCTAATTTCCATGTCGAAAAAGGGCCGGACGAAGGAGGAGCGCGCGCGGCGCGTTTTCAAGAGGAGATTCGGATTTTGAATCAGGCGAACGTGCCGAGCGAAGATTGGCGCCTCACCAAACGTTTCAATCAGCCGTACGGTGGTCTTTGAGGGCTAAGCTTACTGGCTTTAGCTCGCCCTTTGATCTTCCGTTTATGACTGAGGCGCTGCCGCATCAGATTTGTAATTGTGCTTATATTTGAATGTTTACTTCAAATTCGCTTTTGATTAGTTGAATTCATATTCAAAATTCGTTTACTTGAGATGCTGTTGCTTGTAATGCAGCAATTGACTTATTAAAATACACTTTAGGAATGGGTGTTTCCTGTAAAGAAGTTTAAATTAAAACTTTACGAGTACAATTTACTGCTATTATTCATTTACGATGTGGTGTAACTAACTTTTTTTAAGGAATGAAACGGCATGATTTATAGGGGAGAGTCGGGCAGAACGGGCACTGCGGCTAAATTTGGCACTCAAATATTATAAATATTAATGCTTGT
>JAWWEM010050379.1:0-11656 GCA_035582935.1 Ormyrus thymus
TTATTACTTTTTAAGGTAAAACTCTTTTAAATTTGATGGAAATAGGCTGAAAATTTTTTTCTTTCTCTACTTTTATGCAAATAAAACATAGTTACATTTCTGTAAATTTATATTATTAAATACAGAATGTTTTTTTTGTGACTGTATCCTACCCTTAAAGAATACTTTAAGAGTTCTTTAACAGTACTTGAAAAATACTTATTTAAAATTAAAGATAAAGAAACTTGTTTAATTTAGATTATTGCAGTAAACTTATATATTTACAATTTTTTTAATATTTAATGTGCAATAAAAAATCAAAATATCTGAAAAACCAAGACAAGAGTTTCAATTTCGTTTGAAACCTAATGGTGAATTTCGAATATCCAAATATGAGTTTCTACCGAGTTAAAAATATATATATATATATATATTTAAGGGGGTTATCTACCTAAAAAATTTCAAAAAATCAATTTTTTTTATTTGGTTTTTCGATTCTATACTTTATCCAAAACGTAGAAAAAAATTTAATGCACAAATTTGAAAAATTTTAAAAGTTACGGCTTAAAATATGATTTTCTAAAAATAATAAAATTTACGATTACTAAAAAAATTACTGTAAAAATAATTTAATTATTATAACATTATCAAATATTTTTCTATTATGCTTCATTGATTTTTTATAATTTAATAAAAAAATTTCAATTTGGAATATTAAATATAGCAAAGTGTACAATCATTTCATGTCTTCAAAGAAAACACTCGTGGACACAGTGCTATTATTTCAAAGCAGTTAAATTTTGAAGTTCCATTATAATTTCAAGCTGTCAAGCTAACAGGAGCTTTTATTTTTCTGTTTCAGGTCCTACTCTTAAGCCAACGTAAGGCTTTACTTTGTGGTGTCTTTTAATGTAGTGTTGTATTTTATATATTATTATGAAAGTGTAGTTTGTAAGTGCTGTTATAGATGTGCACTTTCAGTAGTGGGGCAACGTTACTTCATATTACTGCTTTGAACATCATGCGCATGGACTACAACAAGCTTATAGTGATTAGAGAAGAAATCATTATGAAGTTCTGGATTTAGTAATGATCCAGATATTATTCGACTAATGGTGATCTGAAGTGTTTGACAAAGAAGTGTCTCAATTGTCTATAGAAGAGTCCAGTTATATTTTCTACATAACATTGAAGTGTGAGAAGAACATCTTTAGAATCAATAAAAGTGGTAATTATAGTTAAAAAAATAATTGTCGGGCAGAGTGTGATATTTTCAGAAGAAAATAGCAAGTTCTTTTATTGTTGTTTTCTGAGAACTTTGGATTTTAGAAGTTTGGCGTCAACTTCTGATTGAACCATTGGATGGATTGAAACAAAACAAGGCTTAAAATCTTTGTTATTTATGTTATTTAGGGACAACGCTATTTGCTATTGTATTTTTTTTAATATTTTAAAATAAAGAAAAACTAAAAAATCTTAAAATTTTAATAAAATTTGTCAACGTTGTCAGTTTTTCTTAATTTAAACTACTACTTGAGTAATGCTGATACAAGCTTTTAATAGCAGTATTTGACAAAGAGTTGCTTTAATTGCCTAGGGGAGTTCTTTTCTTTCTGACCATGGAGTGCGAACATCTTTAGACATCTGTAACTTTTCAAGACAAGTGGTAATTATATTTTAAAAAGTTAGTGCTGTGCCATGGTGTCTGTGAGAGTGCTATGTTTCCAGAATAACATAAATTTTATTACTGTTTTCTGAAACCTTTGGTGTTTAGGAGTTTGGTTAAACTTCAGACTGAACCGATAGATGAATTGTCATCTAACAGCTCTCAAAATTTTTGTTTTTATCTCTTTCTGCCTTGACGCTAATTTAATATTCAAATTTTTTGGCTTAGTATTTTTAAATTAAGAAAAATTCAGAAAATTCAGAAAATTTGTTAAATATCTACCAATATTTTTCATTTTTTTTTTAATTTAAAAAAAACTAAACTAAAAAAATTTAACAAAACAGTAGCATCAAAGCAGAAAGAGACAAAAAACAAAGATTTTAAGCACTGTCAGATGACAATTCATCTATCGGTTCATTCTGGAGTTTACGCCAAAGCAAAAAATTTATAATAGCAATAACTCTGGATTAAATGGACCTACAGAGTACGATTTGGGCCCATTTGAACAAAATATACTACATTTTTGACAGTTATTTTAAAAAGAAACCATAATTGTTTATGATAACAGGCGAAGTATTATAGAAAAGATGCAACAACTTTAAAATGAAATATATTTATTTAAACTTTTACAATATTAGATGCTTATCCTTTCAAGCTCAGAATTAATCTGCCGACTTTTATATCAAACAAATTGATCCTTTGATTTTTTATTAAAACGATCGTTTTATGTTTTCAAAAGAAAGCATTCGCAGCTAGCTTCATGTTCAAATCGTTCGAAATTCAAAAATTTTTACTAATTAATTTTATATCATTTTGTGGACAAACGCCCACGGGTCCGCCTCTTCGCGTACCGTGTCGTGGTCCTTCTATTTATCGGTGAAAGGATATGCTTGCGGCCCCAGAAATCATAATTTCTGTGCTCGCGGCCTTTTAACAACCTCTACGTTGTTAATAAATGATATAAAAATCCAACTCTTTCAAAAACAAATTTATTAACAAAACATTTAACGAGTATTTACAAATTCTGAAATTGAAAGCGAACAGAGGTGTACGGGAACATTTTCTCCACCCCGTACAAAATTTTATGTGTTTTGTACTTCTTCTGAGAACTTAATCAATTTGTCGGCCCTGTTAAGCAAGCTGTTCTAATTTGAACAATTCGTACCTCATTATCAGTGCCTGAAAAAGTTTGTGTTACAATACCTTTTTTCCAGGTGTTTCGCGGTAATTGATTATCTATAACTAAAACTAAGTCGCCTACTTTCAAAGGGTCGTTATCTTTCGAACACCATTTCTTTCGGGGTAATAAAGTAGGTAGGTATTCAAGCAACCAACGCCGCCAGAAAGAGTCAGCAAAATACTGGGCTACTTGCCATTGCTTTTTAGAACATAAATTTTGTGTGTTAGAATGTCCTAATACAATTGAACCAGAGGATGTACCTATTAAAAAATGATTAGGCGTTAGCGCCTCTTTATCACGAGGATCTGGAGAAACATGGGTAAGGGGTCTCGAATTCACTGTATGTTCTACTTCAGAAAGAATTGTTGCAAGTGTTTTTTCTCGCGAAGCCTGTTCTTTTAAAACAACGTATAAGGAATTCTTCGTTGAACGAATTAACCTTTACCAAGCTCCCTATAAGTAAGGCGGTCGGTGGATTAAATCTCCACTCAAAAATATTTTTTAAAGCAAATTGAGATTGTCTATCTTTATTTAGATTCGCTATGGCTTCTCTCAATTCCTGGCTAGCTCTTTTAAAATTCGTCCCGTTATTGGAAAACATAATTTGAGGAAAACCTCTCCTTGCAGCAAATCTTTGCACTGCCATTATAACAGAGTCCGCATTTAAGCTATGCGGTAATTCGGATTGCTGAATATGGATTGCTCTAACAGTCAAGCAAGTTAAAAGAACGCCCCAATGTTTTTCTCGACGTCGTCCAAATTTAACTAATATCGGGCCAAAATACTCAATTCCACAGTACGTAAAAGGTCGAAAACGGTATCCTAAACGAGCATCTGGAAGCTTTGACATTTGAGGATTACTTGGAACACCGCGAGATAAATTACAAACAATACATGTATGCACTATGCTGCGTAAAGCTCTACGTAATTCAATAATCCAATATTTTTGTTGTAATTCATTTATAATTGTCTCGTTGCTTCTATGAAAATATTTTATATGATAACTTTCAATCAATAATCGTGTAACCGAATGTTTCGCGTCTAAAATCAGTGGCTAGAATTTCTTTTTACTTTCAGGCCAATATTTTTATTGGCTACTCGGCCAGTATTTTACTCTTATTAGACTATTTTCATCCAAAACCAGTATTAATTTTAATAAACGACTTCCTCTTTCTACTGAGCCGGTATTCTAAAGGAACTGAGCGAAATTCTAAAGAAATTTTATTTTCGCCGATTTTAAATGATAATTCATCTGAGATCGTCAACCATTTTAAACCTACCTTTTTCTTTCGGCTCACCTAATTTTATTGAATTTTGCAAACTTATATCTGGATTAATAGAATTTAAAACTTCAAACTCGTTACATGCCCATCCATGCATTTCCCAGTTAGCCACTTCGTTTATTTTAATTACTTGATTAATTAGTTGTTTAGCTTCCTGCACTAATTCACAACTGTCTAAATATTCATCCATATATGAATTATTTTCTATTCTTTTGGCAGCTCTAGGATATATTAAAGAGAATTCTCGCGCATTTTTATTTTTTATGAACAAAGCTGTGCAGGGAGAAGACTTTGAACCGAAAAGAAGAGAAGCCATAACGTATTCTTGAGGTTCGATTGAACGATCATCCCCCCCTCCCCCCACAAAAATCTCTGAGCATCTCGATTACAAGATTGAATTTTAATTTTCAAGAACATATCGCGCATGTCTCCTTTAATCGCTACCTTTTCTGGCCTAAAACGCATTAATACTCCCAATAAATTTTTTAATAGGTTGGGTTCTCCTAACAAAAGATCATTAAAGCTGGTTAAATTAATTTCAGCAGCGGCGTCAAAAACTATTCTAACTTTTCCTGGCTTATTTTCGTTTTTCACTCCAAAGTGAGATAAATACCAGATCGTATTTTTCGAGAGATCACTTGCTTTTACAGCGAATCCATTATCAATGAATCGATTCATTTCTTTAATATAAGTAGTGGCGCATTCAGAATCTCGATCAAATTTTCGTTCTAAAAGCTTGAGTCTATATAAATTGCTTCGACTAGACGGTAAAGACATATCACCACTTTTCCAAATTAATCTAACTTGCCACTCATTATTAACATAACGGCTCGTTTCATTTAATATTTGCAAAGCTCGTTTATCCTGGGATTTAATTCGTAAATTCAAGGACACACCTAAAGCATCTAGATCGAAATATTGTTTTATTAATTCATCAAATTCATTAAATTTTTTATATACATCGAAATAATTTTTATTTAAAGAATTTATACTCAAATGCGTTTGATTAGCAACAAAATTTTCAAAAACTTTACCGTGAATAGACCAACCGAGCAAACTTCGAGATACCTTTATTGCTTATCTCTCGTATTTCTCTACAAATTATTAAATTTACGTGATCTTAGCCGATTAATAAGACTGGTATTGCTCTAAAAGGACAAACTTTTATTCCTGTTTTCGATTCGCACAAGTTACTTAAATCGTTTGAAATTTCTTGAAGCGGAAGGGCGAGATTCTGAACTAAAAAAATGTTTTTTAAATCTAAAAATTCATTATTGTATTCAATCGAAAAACTGATTTTTTTGTAACAATAACTACTGGATCTTTTTGACTAATTGAATTTAGGCTAACATTTGCGTCAAAAATTTCTGCTCCAATCTCTTTTACAATTTTTTCATTTATTATAGTTACAATAGAACTCATCTAAAAACGTATAAATATACTTATAACCTTTTGATTCAATTAGGCTGTAAAAGGAAAGGGGAAATCGGGCTAGTTCAGCGGAGAGCGCGTGTGAACGGCGTGCTGTAGCCGCCGAGAAAAGCAATAAACTTAACACTCAAATATATACTCAAAATACACGCACTAAAAGCTTTATTGAATTCGTTTACTGCACAGCTTCCTTTCAAGAATAATGGGCGCCAGCCGCGAATCTTCACGACACCAAAAACCAGAGTACGCGCACCGCGAGCACACACACCGGCGATCGCGCGCAAGTATCCGGACGAATGAATATCCGTATTCAAAAAGTAACCGTACTAATAATAAACGGAAGCACCGACTTCTCACAGCACCACTCACAATATTGGATGAACTCAACGCGTGAACCCGGTTGCCACGTGGCACAGCAACTATTTCCCGGTTCTCTGATTAATTTTCCAAATGCGTCCGCGCAACTAAGTCGATCCGTGGAGAGTGATGAGCAAGGCAAGCGAGCGAGAACGCGCTCGTCCGTCTTGCTCATCCGCGCAAGCGCACTCGCTGCGCGAGACATCGATCGAGCCATCGACCGACATCGAGCAGTTCGACGTTGTGGTGAGGCTAGGTTGAAGCCGAAGCGCCAGTTTCCAAGTTTTGTTCCACCGAGCTGTAGTGGTTCTTGTAGATGCTGATTGCCAGGTAAGACTAAATCTTCGTCCCAATACTTTCTTTGTTGGGCTAATGGGAGCTCGTCTCTCCTCTCTTTTCTGTTTTTCAGGTGCTAGTCCGCGACGAGATTGACGACGGCGCAGGTTCGGCGCGGTGACTTGGCTGAGCTTTGGCCTCTTGCCTCCTCCATTCGCTGTAACATCGGGTAAGAATCTTTCTGTACGGCTCCTCTTTGGTGACATTAGTAATGTCGTTGGTATTAGTAATTTCTGTACGTTGTAATTGTAGTATTCCAGCAAGCCATCCTAACCTCAATTCCCGCGTCTATTTCTGTAGTGTTGTTGTGAAAGGCCTACTCTTAATATAACAGAGCTGTGCACTCCCTTTCTTCTATTTGATTCCAATATTAATTACAGATTATTTACAGGATTGCTGTGTTGCTCGATCCCCTACACCCCAGCTGAGAAGCGAGGAACAGCAGGTCAGCGCAGGGACTTGGCTGCGCCTGGAGCTACCAACCGGTTGCTGAGATGCGAGGGCCTCTGCAAGGAGCTTCGACGAACAGCTATCAAGGTAAGGATCTATATAATCAATATAGCTGTAAGTTTTCTTGTAGCGTACTAGGTTAATCTATAGCTTCCTCGTAACTCTCACTAATGCCTCTTCTTTTTGCAGGTGTTCCCTCGGATGCTGTTCATCGAGCCCCCCCCCCCCCCATCGTACTTTATCTATCACCGGGTGGGTATGTGTGCTTAGGATGGGCGCAGTCTGGATTCTGGATGGGACTCTTCAGGATCCAGGGCCTTAATAAGTAGCCTAAGTGACAGCCAGTTTGGCCCAGGCCAACTGTACTGTCACAACTTTAAGAATTTTAAAAAATATTCGTCCATACAGTCAATCCAACTTTCTTTCATCGTTAATTAAATTTTCATTACTAATCGAAGCTGCAGAAAGATTGATTTTACTTTGTAATTCAGTCGGCCGTGAAGAAGTTTCGGTTTTTGGCATAAAGTGTAATAAAAGGTGATAGTGACGACTACATTTAGCGCAACCTTTACTTTTACAATCGGAACGTAGATGATTTAGACCCAGACAGTTGTAACAAAGACCAAACTTTCTTATGATTTTCCAACGTTCTTTTCTTGTCTTGTTTCATGCATAAATTTACGGTAAGTTGTTATATTATGATTTTTAAGCCCACAGTAGGCGCATATAAAATTTGATGAATTTCTTGGCATTTGCACGGAAGAATCAAGTTTAGACTCATGAGGTTGGGTCGAAAAAATAGACTGTTGATTTGCTGCTCGAAAAGTTCAAGGCTTATGATCGTTACTAGATTTTTGAATTTGCGTGTAAGTATGCAAACCAACTATACCCGCGGCTGAAGCTATTTCAGCTTCTCTAATAATAAAATCTGAGAGCTTTTGAAGTTCAGCTTTATCATTACTTTCTGCAGCTATGAATCGCGCATAGTCATGTAACATAGAAGCTGGCATTTTCATTAAAATATCTTTTGTAAGTTCAGGATTTTTCAACTGATCAAAACTTTTTAAAGCTACAATAGCCATTATAGAACTCTCTAATTTTGTTGAAAATTCCACTATATCTATTTTACCTGACTCCAGCGACAATAGTTATCTTAAATTATTGACAATTTTTTCGAAAATTATTCGTCGATTTCCAAAGCTCATTTCTAAAGTGCACATGGTTTCTTGGCTGCTACTACCCGATGCGAACAAAGTCGTAGTAGCTTCGCGTGCTTCATTTTTTAAACAGTCAAAACATCTTAACGCATTCTCTTTTTCTGAATATTCTCCTCACTCGGTAGATAATTCAAACGCTTGCTTAAACCGTAATCCATCCAAAGGATTTCCTGAAAATTCTGGCAAATTTTTGAAACGTTTTAAAGAAGATAGCCGACTTCGATTTTGAAAACTTTCATTTTGAGCACTTACACTCGAATTCTTTTCTAAAACATTTACTAAACGCGAAAGAAGATCGTTTGCAGTTTGAGAAGCATCTGAATTATTTTGAACATCATTATATGTGTTGTCTCGATCTGAATTAACAAAACATAATTTTCGCTTTCATTCTTTACATAAAAATTTTCGTTCTCTACTTGATTAATCTCTTCAAGCGAAGGCGTTGAGTTTAATTCTGTCTCGTCATATTGATGTATATGTTGTGAAGTTTCTCTCTCTTGCTCTGTTGCCTGAGAACGCTGCGATGGTACTAAGTCGGGAACAGCGACTGGGGTAACCTCCGACGATGGTACGCTCAGGTGGTAAGCGGCCACGGCAGAACGCCAACCTCACGATGTCTGCGGACGCCCTGAAGGTGCTGGGACGGGAATGGAGGTCAGGATAACCTCCTCTGACGATGATAGACCGGGATGAAAAGCGGCCGCGACAGAGAGCGAACCTCGCGCTGCCTGCGGACGCCGCGGTGGTACTGGAGCAGGAGTAGAGGTCGAAACAACCAGCTAGCGTGATGTCACTCGATCAGGAACAGAAGTCGGGGCAAAAATCTCCACTACAGCCACTTCATTCCTTGTTGACGACTTCGAGGCTTGCGCAACTCGAGGCCTTTTAGATCTCGTCGAAGTTTCTTTTACTCTCTTCATGACTTTTTTCAAACTTTTTTTTTTAAATAATACTTCCCCGAAAGTTGGGCGCAAGTGCCCCATGTTGAACGCCAAAATGTTTATAATAACAGGCGAAGTATTATAGAAAAGATGCAACAACTTTAAAATGAAATATATTTATTTAAACTTTTACAATATTAGATGCTTATCCTTTCAAGCTCAGAATTGATCTGCCGACTTTTATATCAAACAAATTGATCCTTTGATTTTTTATTAGAACGATTGTTTTATGTTTTCAAAAGAAAGCCTTCGCAGCTAGCTTCATTTTCAAATCGTTCGAAATTCAAAAATTTCTAATAATTAATTTTATATCATTTTGTGGCCAAACGCCCACGGGTCCGCCTCTTCGCTTACCGTGTCGTGGTCCTTCCATTTATTGGTGGAAGGATATGCTTGCGGCCCCAGATATCATAATTTCTGTGCTCGCGGCCTTTTAACAACCTCTACGTTGTTAATAAATGATATATAAATCCAACTCTTTCACAAACAAATTTATTAACAAAACATTTAACGTGTATTTACAAATTTTGAAATTGAAAGCGAACAGAGGTGTACGGGAACAATAATCGTACAGATTTTTTTTTCAGATCTTTTTATAGGAGGGGAAAATCAGTATATAAGCTCCTTAATACAGGATTTTTTAATAAATAAACTTAATTATGTATACACATAATCTACATTTTTTTATATTAGTAATTAATACAAAATTAGTGTTATTTTTAACTCAATATGGATTTATAGAATTCAAAAAGTGTTCTTACAACAAAATATTTGCATTCCAAAGTTGTTCTTTTAACTCGGTAGAAATTCATATTTGGATATTCGAAATTCACTAGGTTTCAAACGAAACTGAAACTCTTGCTTTGTTTATTCAGATATTTTGATCTTTTATTGCACATTAAACATTAAAAAATGTGTAAATATATAAGTTATAATAAAGCTTACTAGAATAATCTAAATAAACGTGTTTCTTTATATTTAATTTTAATAAGTATTTTTCAAGTACTCTTAAAGTATTCTTTAAGTATACTGTAGTGCTCTAAAAATACTCTTGAAATATTCTTTAAGTATTCTGTTAGTACTCTGAAAATACTCTTGAAATATTCTTTAAATATTTTCAAAGTACTCTTCATTATTGTCTAGAGTGTGGCTGTGCGAGATTCGTGTTGCAAGATCACATTCAAGAAGTATTCAAAAAGTATTCTTGAAGACTACTTCAACAATACTTTTGTTAAACAAGAGTTCTTTAAAGAAACTCAAAGTATTCAAAAAGAATTATTTTTGTTTATTGGGAATTCTTTACGAATACATTAACAATACTAAAAGAATACTTCGGGGACAAATTGGCGATTCATATGAATACTTTTGAGTTCTTTTTGCGTTCTTTATGAATTCTCTGTGCTGTCTGAGTTATCTACCTACTTGAAATAAACCGAGAAGAAAAAACCGCTGCCAAGTCATTTGCAGTTAGCTTCCTCTTAACTAATTTATTGTTCCATTATTATCTCGTTTTTATTATTATTATATTTTTATATGCTCATTTTAGAATTTAATGAAAAGCTAACAAAATTTAAATATAAATTTTATTATTGAAATATTTAAAGTCCTAAAAAACAAAACTTAATTTCGCCCAAGCTTGAATAAAAATGCATGCGCTAAATTAAGTTACATAAAAATATTAGCCAAAAAAAAGTAATTCTTTTTATTTTATTTCAACTATATCGCTAAAACTAATGTAAAAAATCATTTTCCCACACAGCGTGAAACATTTCTCTGAAAGGTTCAGTGAAATGTTTCAGTCAAACTTTACTGCAAGGTTGCAGAAACATTTCAGAAATGTTCTGAAAAGTTACCTGAAAGGTTCCTGAGAAAGGTTGCGGCAAGCTTACTAAAAAATTACAATAAATATTTTAGAAATCAAAGTATGGAAGGTTTCTTGCAAGCTTTCGTCAATCTTGCAAAAATCTTTCAGTGAAAAAGGCGCAAAACTTTCCTTAAACATTTCAAAAACTTTTCGTGAAATGTTTCTTGAAAATTTTGCGCCAGTTTCACTGAAAGATTTCTGCAAGGTTGCCGGAAGCTTTCGAGAAATCTTCCATACTTTAATTTCTGAAATGATTTTTGTAATTTTTTGGTAAGCTTGTTGCAACCTTTCTCGGGAACCTTTCACGTCACTTTTCGGAATGTTTCTGAAATGATTCTGCAATCTTGCAGTAACCTTTCACTGAAACATTTCACTGAACCTTTCAGAGAAATGTTTCTCTTTAGAATATTAATAAATTTATTTCAAATTAGTTAAGACATTAAATGTTACATTCATATGATCTGATAATTAATAATAAAATATTTTGATGAAACTATTATTGATTTTATAATTTGCATCTAATAAAAATTTTGTGATTATAATTTTGTAATAAAATATAAAAACTAACCGTTCGTTACTTTAAATTATCGTTAAGTTGTTAACTAATTTTAAACCACTTCTGTATTTAAAACCGAGAGATTTCTATTACTTATTATTATTTTTATCAAATAATTAAATAATTGCTCCTGAATATTTTACTGTAATCATATGTATTAAGCTTATCATTAAAAAACTGATTTGAACTGACGAGCGTGCGATAGTGTAGCGGTTAGCGTGTTTGCGTATTACCCAAGCGACCCGAGTTCGATTCCCGGCCAAGTAAAAAATATTTGTAAGTTTTTTCTACGATTAAAATTAATAACCATTAATAATAACCCGAGTAGAAACGAATTTAAGGGCAAAATGAGGGCCTCAACAGGCACCTGAGAATGATTCTAAGGTCCTTCTAAGG
>JAWWEM010050380.1:0-11656 GCA_035582935.1 Ormyrus thymus
TATTATTTATCCAAATAACAGAGACTTAAATAAATACAGACATAAATTGCAGACAAAATAAAAACACCAATGAATACAGTGCCAAACGAAAGCCCGACGTAAAAAAAGAAATTGGAAATCGCACATCAGATTCCCGAATAAACTTTCGCCCCGGCAGCACTGAATCCTCATCAAAACTTTCAAGCCTCCTTTGACGGCTCAGCGGAAAATCGTTCCGGCAACAGAAAATACCGGCCCGTAATCCGTATACTAATCCTCGAAATTCGCGTCCGGATATCCTTAAAGCGCAAATATTCGCCGTTCCGCTCGATGCGCCTTTAGTGCCTGCACTCAAAAAGCCGGCCGCGCCTGACGTAAGCGGCGGGCCTTCATTAAGGGTCCGAGTGCGCTTTAGGCGAAACGACACGGGCTTAACGAGATGGATATACCTCCGCTATACGCGCGCGCAATCTAATTTCGGCCTCCCGCCCGGAAACTTGCCGCTGCAATCGATTCTGCCTCGCTGTTGTCTTCTGCGCTCTGAAGGTGTTTTTTCAAGTTTGGAAATTTGGAGGTTATGAATGACGGTAGCTGAATGATGACCGATATTAACGCGGGGTTTAGCGACAAGTCTCCCCTCTACAGGTATATACTTTAAAACAGTTATAGGATATTGGCAAAAGACTGTTGTATGAAGAAAAATGTAATTATTTGGTGCATGAGAGTTTGATAAAAAAGAAATTAAATCACAAAAGTTTAGGACTGACAGCTCACTAAGTGCAGTTTGAAACTAACACTCTGAAGCTTCATGCTCGAAACTATATTTATTAATCATAAAAGTTTGCCAAAATTTCCAGATTGGACGTGTTCATTACGTTGCAGCTTGAAAATATTCATATATTACGTAGCCGTTACAAACGATCCTGGCGCTTCCGCTTGGTCGTTGACGTACAGCCACCCGCACAACCAGGACGGTGGTCAACACCCCGACGTCAGGGAAGACAACAGCCGAGAGAGACAGAGAGAGAGTTACCTTTCCCCCTGCTCCTTCCCGGGCTCCGGAGCTGCCCACTTCCGCGGCGTCGTCCCCCTCGTCCGACGTGCTCGACTCGGAGCCGACGGAGCGGGATCGACCGCTGTGCGTTCCACCGCACCGTCCACCATTGTCCGAGACCCCAAGGCGCAGGGGGAAGATCTTCCGGGCCAGACGCAACAGCGCACGCAAGCGACATCGGCCTGCTCATCGTCGGATCTTATTAGTTATTCTTATACTATTCAGTGTTTGCGGCAGTTCCATTTTTTCGTAAAAAGATGTCTGATTCTAAACCGAATGAATGAGGAAAAATGAAATATATTTAAATGATTTAAAATTATCCTGCGACGCCTTTTTAAAAATCAGCCACGAGTGCACGAAAATTTCAATTTCTAAAGCAGCATCCACGCGTTTCACGTAAAATCAAGAGTTTACGATCGCCGGAAGTTCGTCACGTCGTCGAAATTCGGTGAATTAGACGCAGCTCCGCGACATGCAGGCCCACGACGAAATTTAATGAAAAGGGAAAGGGCGGTCGGAGGGCGTGGAATTGGAGGGAACGCTGAACAAGTGCAGCTCGTGATCCCCGACTATCGAGCTGAAGGGGTTGTAAAGAGAGTGGAGCAAGAAAAAAGTGGACGATCGCTCGCTGTCAGCAGAACTCGTCTGGCCACTCGTTCGAATAATTAATTAAGAGAAGAATTCACGGCTGTTCCCGCTGCTTTTTCATTAAAATTTTTTTGACTCTGCCCGGATGCTCTTCGAACGAGCTGTGGGGCAGCTTTGGGTTGGGAAGCACCTCGAAGTGAACAAACCTGACTTTTGCTCAAGTACTTGAATTTACAACGCTTCGGTTTGATACACGAAATTAATATTAACTTATTAGTGAGAGTTCATTCGTACTTTACTCTTTAATAATTTGATCGAAGAAATAATAAAGCATTTCTGAAAGTTCAGTTAAATACAAGCACGCGTGTTTAGTAAGTAAGAAAAGTTCGCCTCCGATAACTCGATGTAATAAGTAGATAGATTAAAGTATAATTAGATTAGACATCAATAGATGATGATCGAGCAACTTTCCTAATATTTCAGTACCTAATTAATCACCCTGACAAACTCCGAGATATATATCCCTTTCCAAGTCATCCCTCGCAATATTTATACTGCCTATAACGGCCCGCCTCATACATCTCTCGCACTTTCGACTTTTTAATCCAACTCCTTGTATATAGATTCGCCAGGGAAAAACCCCGGGCCGAAAATGGAAATTCCACCCTTCGGCGGCGGATGCGTGAATTTGCAAAATATTAATAAATTATGCAGGTAAAGGAGAGAGGCGAGGGGAGAAAGGTCGAGGAGAGAGAGAGAGAGAGCGGCGGCCATTTATCTCAATGAAGAAGCTTCGGGAAAATGTACAGGGCAATAAAAGCTGCATCAATTACACTGCGAGGCCGAACAATGAATCTTTCAGCGGCGCGGCGTGGCTATTGAAAAAAAAATTTCACCGTCGCTTTCTTGAAACGGGAGCGGTCGGGTCGAGCGATCTCTTGTCTGGGGAGCCATTGTTGCCTGTTAAAAGCTGCCGTCGTGTCGGAGAGGCCTTAAGACGATTTTTGTAAATGGCAGTCGGGTGGTTATTGTAATTAGACTTTTTTTTTTGCTTTCGTGTACGTTTTTCAGATAAATTTGTTATCCGTAAGGAAAAAGTAAGCGTCTTTCAAACAATCTATTTATGCGTGCAAAATTTTTGCGAAACGTGATTTTATTTAGTTAATTCTATTTTTAAGCTTCTATTATATGAACAATGCTATTTATCTAATTTAATTTATTATTCATTTTTAAGAATTCAACTCTTATTTTTAACAAAGAAGATTCAGAGGAAGAATAAAGTACGTATTTGCAGCTTATTTCAAAAAAAGATTAAACATTTAATCTTTTGACAAGTAAAATATTTACATAAAAATATAAAGTTTTAAAATACTATTTGAACAAGCTTCGGAATTGTTACGAAAAACATTGTTATAATAATGTACAACGAAAGCTTATTTATTAAGTAAATTCTGTCAATATCACTCACTGACATCAAAATATGTATGTACCGATGTTTATACAACTGGAATTCACATTGAAAAATGTCCATATGTACGTTAATTCTCGCGCATTTGCAGACTTTACAATAAAATCTCTATAAAATAAATATTTCCGCGAAGGTTAGTCCCTACCTGTTATTATTAGATACAATTTTTTAAGTTTACGCATCGGGTATTAGGTTCGAAGATTAAAAAAAGTTGCGGAAGATAAAGGCGGAAGCGGTATTAGCTGAGAAAACTTGGTGATTTAAGAAGGCGAGCAGAAAGTTAACGAACGAAACGCTTTGCGAAAAATTTAAAGCTCATCCGCTGAAATTTACGCCGAAAGCATAGCGCAGCTTTGCTGCACAATAGCCGTGAAATCCCCGATAATTAACACGTTCGCCGCATGTTCGCGAAATTACGTATCGTGTTTTTGTATGAGGCGCAATTTAGCTTTGATTAATGGCTGTATATTTTTAACGCGTTTATAATATAAAACGAATTTGTGCGATACATTTTTTTTTATTAATACTGGCAATTATTATGAGCCATGCTATCGATTTAAATTATAATATCAATAGCGACTTTTACTCGTTTTATTTTGCATTGAGTCTTGTGCTTATAATTTAAAATTATGCAAAAACCGTCGAAAATCTGTAGCTTGCTCGAACTGTCGGGTTAATTACTCCTCTCTGGCAGCGGGATTTATTGAATGGAAATTTTTTAAATCTGCCTGGAACTTTTTAATTTTAATTAATCCGCGTCATTTTGGAGGCTTTGACGTCAGAATAATTAAAGTTAATTGTCGCCTAACTTTTTTCACGCGCCACGAAAGATTTCAAAGTATTTTCAACTGTTGTTTTCTGTCAAAGTATTTTCTTTCAAAGTATTTTCAACTTGAAAGAAATTTCAAATTAGATTAATTGCTATTTCCTTGATAAAAATTTAAATATAAAAAATGGCCAGAAACTGTGACATAGTTTAAAAAGTCTACTAGTTCTTAGATAACGATGAATCCATTTTTCGGACTAATTTGAATTCTTAACATTTGAATAACAATGTTAAACGACGTTTAAATAAGTTCAAAAAAATAGAATCCATTTTTACCACCTTCACACAAAAATAAGCTCCAACATTGTTATGATATGCAGCCTACAGGTAGGTCGAGGCCTTTGAAATGTACATATTTTCATGAATAACTTGCCATTAGAAATAAAAATAAAAACTCGACACTTCCAATAAACATAAAGAACTGTTTTTAATTTTATTTTGAAGAATTAATTGTTAAAAAAATTGCTTACATTGAATTTCGCAAGCTTTTATAAGAAACTGAAATTTCACTTAAACTTCCTCGAACGCCGAGAGCAAAACAATCAATTATCCAAAATAAATGTTAAGAAAACAAAGCTTGAAAAATCGTTTCAACCCTTTTCCATCAGCGGTGCACAATAGGAACATTCGCGCGGAATTCCAAGCTCTCCTCCCCTCGGACGCTCAGCTCTCCGACTTCTAATTTTTCACTCCTCCGCGCGACGGACGATCAATCAGCCCGAGAGGCGCACCTGAAACTCGAACCGCCGCATTAACCCCTCCCTCCCCTCGAAAAAATGCATTATTACGATCGGCGACCGCTCGGCAAGGGTTAATAGAAGGGAGGGGGAGGGGAGATGGAAGACAGAGGCGTCATGTCGGAAATTAATTACCCCATTAGACGCGAGGTCGCGCGCACTCATTGTTCCTCCGGCTTAGAGCCACATTGTGGTGGAATTTCATCGCTCGGACGCGTGATTAAGGAGGACGCGTATATATACGAGCGTCCCCCCTCCCCGCCGTCGTCGTCGCCGCCGCCCTGGAAGAGCGACGGCGGTGTTGAGCAAGAAAAATTGACTGGCGAGAGAAATGGAGAATCGGCCGGAATAAGCCAATTTTTGAGCAACGAACGGGCGGACGTCTTACGAGCAATTACGTACTATTTTTTTACGAAGAGCCGACAAGTAGATAATGTCAATGTGCAGTCAGACAAGGTCGAATCAATCGTGGATTTTTGTATTGTTAGAAAAAGTGAGGTGTCTACTAACGAGCAGAAAAACTTTAAAAGTACCTATTCTAAAAAGGTAATGTTCAGCGGAATCGATTTGATGCCGTCCTAATTAATTTTTTTTAAGCTCAAGCAGAATCAGCTTCCTCTTGTAAAAACATTTTTAAGATCTCAGAGTTGCTAAGACGCTTAAGGAAGATTTATTGTTCGCGAGGAAAACGTTTTCCAACGTGAGTTTACAATTTTATACTTTCGCAAATTATAGAGAACAGGCGATGTTCTTTTTAGGTTTATTTAAACATGTATTTTGTTTCATAAAGTTTAGTATCGTTCAATTAAGAATTAATTTGCACATTGTTATTGTCCATAAGAACAAGAACAAGTAAATAACCATGCATTACTAACATTTATTGCGTTGTTATTTAAATAGAACATCTTTCTCTGCAGATTTTCTCGATTTCTGATGAATTTATCCCCAGTTCAAATCGACGAATTCCCGTTTAATTCGTCCCCGAGCAAAAAGCCCAAATCCAACCGTCGATTATCCGAGCGGCGAACGCTTTCCAGGCGAATAACTGGGGCTATTACGCGTCAGAAACCTGTTCGTGAAGAATAGCCCGTCCGACGTGACCGAGACACAATCGAGCCCGGCCTGGGGATGTGTTCGTTACCGCGCGGAAGTTGCCCGCACACCTGACAGACGGATATAGAGCACGTAACGCTGGAAATCCAAGTCGGAGGCGGGGAATTAGCCGAGGCGCGGGATTAATAACGGCTCCTCTGCGAGATGGACTCTAATTAAAACTAATTCCCCCGGTTTTATCGGCCGTTCGAGCTTCGCAAGCCGTAAACTCGGCTCGCTTTCGCAGCTGCAAAGGGGACCTTAGAAATGCCCGCATTCTTCGCCTTGAGCAAACATTCTTCTTGCATTTTGCATCGTGTGTAAACATTGCGCATACAAACTCTTTTGGATTCTGTAGCAAAGTATTATAACCTTTCGGCTAATTAAGCTGCGGGATAAAAATCAGTCGCAGGCGACACGGAGAAAAATCGCTAGTGAAATGTATTTAAAAGGTATAAGCAAAAGATACTGATTCTGACTTAAGTAAAATTTACTTGATTTATTAAGTAAGCCACCGCACGTGCGAGAGAGACAGAAAGAAAAATGGCGCCTCGGATTCGGTAAAATTTACTTACAAAGCTGAGTAAAGTTTACTTACGATGTTTGCTTAACTTTTTAAGCAACTTTTACTAGCATTTAGGGTCAATTTTACTAGCGATTTTTCTCTGCGGATGCTTCGTTTCCGTTAATGGCCCCCTGGTTGAGATGAAAAACATTAAATACCTAGTTATAAGGTATTTTTACTTCCTGGTTAGCTAACTTTTATGTAACGCTTTTTTCATGGTCGGTGGATTTTTAAACTAGTTTGACTAAATTTAAACTTATGTGTCGGTACTTTTCTTACCTCAGAAATACCCAGAAACTTGCTTGGTATTCTAGTTGTGAGCGAGGGAGATAGAAAAGAGGCAAGAAATTTACGTTTTCTTTAAAAGTTTACCAAAGCAGTATTACAAATAAATGTTTCGTTTATGCTTCTTTTATTATTATTTCGGAAAGCTATCTAGAGCATTCAAAATCTTTTGTATATTGTATTGCATAACTGAGAATGGATTGAAACTTGATTAGAATATTTCTAGGCTATTCTTAATCTATTGAAATGATCCGAAAAATCGTTACATCAAAATTAGTTAACTACGAATTAAAAATACCTATTTTATACTTTCCAGGCCATTTTTGATTCTTTCATCTCTACCAGGGGGGGATTAATTGAATTTAACGTACTTCTATTGAATATGGTCATTTATGTTTTATTAGCTGCGGTTCGCACACTTTACTTTTCATATATATAGTATTGTTTTGTTAAATTAAGCGGAAGGTTAAATACTGAATAAATGCATTTTCAATAATTCAAATATTCGAATAAAATGCGCTTCTTTTTACAAACATAAAAAGGTTGAGACTTTTTGCGAGAGAGCTGAGTCTTGAAAATTAGCCATGCAAAGTGCTCGAGCTCTAGCAAGGGAATTGGGATCTAAATACATGCTTAAAACGGAAGTTTTACCTGAGCGAAAAGCGCCGAGCTCACAGATTCAGATTCCAAAACTAAAATTTTTTCTACAGCAGAGAGTGAAACTAATGCGACCTACATTTAATATAAAAATATTTATAGAAACTTAAAATAAAGCTAAGATTCAATTTATTTATCAAGAAGTCCAATATTTCTGCGTTTTATACCCCCTTTCCCCGTTGCAAACTATAAATTCTCCTAGAAAACCATTTCGCGAAGAGTATAGCGACTATAAAAAAAAAGGCACGGCGTCTGCGGCAATCCGCACAAATATCAGTACATCGAGACAAAGGCCCTCGGCAAAAAAAGAAAATCTGAAAAGGAGAAAAAAGATTACTTCCCGAGCTCGCGTCGCAAGTATAACGCAATAACGGCGGCTGCCATTGTGGCGCACAAAGACGCTATACCACCTTACGGAGCCGAGAGAGGAGAAAAAAAAGGCAAGCGGCCCGCCGTTCGTAGCCCACGTTTAGCCGTCTGCTGACGTCAATTCCTTGCTCCCGATGTACGCGCGGGCTACGTTTTCTGCGATGCGCGCCGGAAATTTTTCCTTCGCTTTTTCTTCCCTTCGCGTCGGGGGAGTCGTTGGTTTTTTTCCGGCGCGATTGTCGAGATTGGACGCCGTTCGATCCCTGCTCCTTTCGCTCGATCTGCACCCGTGGGCCGGGTGCACTGTTTTTTTTCTTTTGGCCCGACGCGCGGCTTCCAGCGATTTTTCACGGATTTCCCGCGGATCGGCGTCGTTTTGTTCGGGGATTTATGAAGGTGTCTTGAAGAGGTTCGATTCGACTGGGTTGATGGCGTTACATTTTGAAAACAATGTAAGCTGTTGGTTTTTCTGTGAATTCTTTTTCTGTAATTGTAGACTGAAAGAGTAGAGATTGAAAACAAACTTGTATTATGACATATCTTTATTTGTAAATTGTAAAATCAATCCTTTATAGAAACACCTTGAACAGAAATTTAAACCAATATTTCAAAGAATTTCCTGTTTCGTAATTTACTATCCGAAAAGTTAAAAGTAACATTCTTTTTTTAAGTGATTAAACTTTTCATTCGTTTTCGAGAGAATTTGGAACACGTATGAAATCTGTAAAAACACATTCCACTTAACAAAATTAAAAAGAAAAAGCTCAGGAATTTTAATAACAGCTTGAATTTTAATTAAACTATTTCTTCCGCATGAATAATTTTTAAAATTAAAATTAAAATCAAACTTTAACGCAAAGCCTCTACATTCCCTAATTTGCTATAAAAAATATACAGCCGCAAACGATCGCCGTAAGAATCTCTTCCTCGGCAACAAAATTTGATTGCCTCCTCTCGACTTTCTACGGAGAAGCGACATTTATCACAGCTCCCCGCGTAAGAATCCCGCTGGAATTTTATGCGATTGTAAATAATCGATTACTGCCGAGCGGAACAAAAAGCTCGAGGAGCCGCAGGAGGGGATGAAAAGGTATTTTTACGAGTTCGACGAATCTTTTATTCTCACCGGGGATAAGGAAAAGAATAGAGGCACTCGGGCCGAAAGCAATTTAGGGGCTGTAAGGCGTTTGCGGTGTTGTGTTCTGCCTTTCTTTCCCGGCGGAGAACCCGAGCCGAGGGTCTTTAAAAATTCGTCTATTATTTCATCGGCGGTACCTACGTAATGCGATATTCCTCAATTTGAGCGACGGGAATAATTGGAAAGGCGATTTTACGCGAAAGCTCTCTTTTCACTTGTTATTCGTTTTTGGAGTATCGGCGTGACCTCTGCGGACGCTGTGACTTTAACCCGTTACTTTTAATGCATACGGCGACAAAAAATTATGACAATTATTGCAGTGTTCATCCCCTTTAGGGTATCATCCTTCAGTTTCGTACTATTGAAGGTAAATTACTAATTTTATTTTCTGAAACCCAAGCAACGCTATCGATAATGATAGTGTCTCACTGAAGGATATCTAGAAAATGTTAGAAATTTTAACATTATACCGCGTCGTAGCAGGCTGACATGACGCTTATATAAGTCACGGGCTGAGTTCGCCAATATTCGACAACGATTGAGTTCTAAGTAGGGGCTTCAGAACTCATTTCAATGTAAATAATAAGCTTTTTACAGTACTGATAAAGAAAAAAGAAACTTGCTTTCTCGAAGATTTCGAATCGCAGACTTCATTCGCAGGTTCAAATTAAAAAAGATTTTCTATTTGAAAACGATAAATCTAGCGATGAAAAGAATTTTCAATGTACGAAGAGTAGTTTTGACGGGGTATTTTTAGAATATTTTGCTTCATTTCAAATTGACAGATTCTGCATTATAAAATGCGTTATTATGTTATACGTACAGTAGTCGTTTAGATACGTAAATCCGAGAAACTAGTTTTATAACTTTTTTAATTACTCGTAATTGAATGAGGATTGTTTTTATGCGCTCATTAAAAAAAAATTCCTGCTTAAAAGAGGTAAAAGGAGTCAAGACTAATTTTCATAATTAGCAATAGCTACCTCTTTGTTGATAATAAAAATAGCAACAAAGCTTTTCATTATCTCTTGAATTAATCCAAAACTTAAAATAACATAATTTTACAATGTTATTGTTTGGATTTACGCGGAGAGTAAATTTCAAAATAAGGCCTTCAATAATTTCCCGGAAATAACCGCAATAACGACTGATAGAACAAATGCAACCCCATTTCCCGCGCAAGCAGTAAACACAAATAGAGCTACCAGAGTTACGCGAAATCAGCGACACCTAAACCCCGATTACTCCCCTTTGTGTCTTCGCAGCTCCTCGCAGCTCCGACCTACTCGAGGCAGCTCGAGGCCTGAAAAATCTGCAAACAATTACGCATCCTGCGCGTATGCGGCACAGTCGATAATCGGGGGGGGGGGGGGGGCCGTATCTCGCTCAAAGGCACATGGCGCTCGATAAACAAGCGCGCGCTCAGTCTCGTAAGAAAAATAGAACCGCCAACGGCGAGCTTCAATTATTTATGTGCCAATTGCCGCGGGCGTCCTTGATTCCGGCAGGCATTAATTCAGGTGCCGATTAATTTGCTTGTACTGCGATAGTTAACGCCGAGGCTGCCTTGCCTTGCTCATGCATGCATTGTCGAGGAAGGAGGAGTGTTAACTTTTACGGTTGGGCAGGGAAGCCGTTTTTTATTGGAGTGTAATTTTTGGATGAGTCGGGAAGATTTAGGACTTCTCGCATCGACCTGTTCGACGTACGTTTCAAGTACTCTGCAAATAATGCTGGCGACTGAAGAAGAGAAGGGGCTTTTATTTACTCCTCTAATTTAGTTTCTAAAAGTTTGCCGATTAAAGCCATAAAAAAATAATTACGCTCGCCATAAAGATAATGCCGCCCTTTTATCGTGTTATTGTTTCTACGTTTTAGCGGATAAAACATTCTTACCCACCCAATTACGAGAAACAGAAATTACATCCTGGCTTGAATGACGCACAAATGCGCAAAACTTGATTAACTACTTGCGCAACGAGACGCATTTGCGGAAAAAGAGAGACGAGCAAACAAGGATAGACAAAAGAGAAATCCGTGATCCACAAAGCTCACCTGTCGGCGCTCTCGGAGTCCCCGGGGGAGGCCGGCTGACGTGCTAGCCGCTATTCTACTTAGAGCTCCTCGGGCGCCGGGCGCGCTCGGAGGAGAGAGCTGGCCACGTGCGCGCGCGCCCCGACTCTTTCTCCCTAAGCATGACTTCGGGACCGCGTATGCCCTCGACTCTCCCTCTCTCTCTCCTCTCCCCCTCCTTCGGTCCTTTCTCTCTGGCCTCGCGCTGGTGCGTGGATCTGTCTGTGGGCAGCGGGCGAGTGGCGCACGACCGGCACGACTGACGCTTCCACTCCGACTGCCGAGCCTAGTCCGCCCCGCTCGCCGCCGCCACCGGAGGCGAGAGGGGTGGGGGGCGCTCTCGCCTCTCCCCCACCCGAGGGGACGACGATGCGCCCGGAGGAGCTGGTGCAGCTTCGGACGCACGTGGAACCGTGTGCCCTCGGCGAGCGTTGAAGGAGGCTGTAGTTGCTGCTGCTGTTTCTTAACGGCTCCGGACTACGGGGGCTTTCGCGATTTCAGAATAGCTTATTACCCGCCGCTGTTCGCGGGGAGTCGAGACTGGTGTGCGTTACTCGCGAAGCTCTTTGCAGTGTCGCAATTAAAGGGTTTAATTTTGTCAGTTTTAAGCAGACTGAAGTTTCGGATCAGTTTTATTTTTCATAAACGAGAAATTTCATTAGAGAAATCGGCGATATGCGCACCTAGAATGCGGAAATTCTTCGCGAAATTTTCCAGCTGAATATTTTGAGAATTTTATGGAAAAAGTAAAGCTACACTGAGAGAATAATATAGTAAAAATTACAAATAATCTTGTAAAAATTGCCATACTGTCTAGTAAAGCCA
>JAWWEM010050381.1:0-11655 GCA_035582935.1 Ormyrus thymus
TATCCTCGCGTTACCACAAAACATAGTAATTTTTCGTACATTTATAGTAAATTTTAGAAAACATTTTTCTCAGTGTATGTTTTGCAACAAACTATTTTCGGAGATAAATCATGAATTAATTAGTGAAAGTATATTATCGGATCAAGCGTTTAAATTGAATAAGAAGTATCAAAAGCTTACGTATGTCACGTTAATTTACGTAAACGTATGCCTATAATCGTTTAGTTTTTTCTATAATTAATATAACAAAGTTTAACATTTTCTAGATAAAGACCACTTTCCAAAGTCATAACTGCACCTACAAGTACTTTTTACCGTTTACGATTCTCTAACTACTCTAATACGAGCTTACCCATTCATCCAAAAACGGAAAACAATAAAACAAACAGCTCTCGCATTCGAGAATTATCAGACCACAAACAAGGCGTCCCCGTTCATTCCAGACGGCATTTAGAAGGTGTCGAAGCTCCGTTATTACCGGCCAACAGAATCGCGACCAGTCGATCTCCGACCAGCATCCCGACATAATACAACCACTCTGGAAATTCGGGCCAATTATCCCAGCGACGTTGTAACCCGTGTCCACGGCAAACGAGCCGTGTTTGCGGCAAACATCGACCCTCCGCGCGAACGCAAAGCCCGCCCTCCGCCGACGGAGGCGGAGAGCGATTTTAGCTCGGGGTTTTCTTTTCGACTCGCTTTGCGCCTACATTATATACGCGTATATCCGCTTTGTGCGCGAGAGCCATTTCGAAATTACTCGCTTTGGTCAGCGGCTCTCTCTCGCTGGAAAAAAAAAAGGAAGGCGCGGCAAAGGAGCAGAACTTTCGGTCGTTAGAAGTTTTGCGCCGCGCGGCGCTTCTGCGGCTTCCGAAATGAAAGCTCTCGCGCGCTTTTTATCTCTCTCTCTCTCTTTCTCTCCTCGCGCTAAGCGACTCGTAACAACGTCCGACGTCGACGGGGGGAAGAACGAGAGAGGCCGAGGATCGAGGCTTTGATCGGCGCTCGGCTTTTAATTAGTTGTGTATTTGCGGGAAATTCGATTATTATTCCCCCCCCCCCCCTCCGGAGGGGCAAAGGGTTTATTGGAGTTTTTTTTTTTTAAAGGGCGCTTCAATTCGTTGACCGATTCTTTGGGCACGTCGATATTTAATAAATATTCTTTAGAGAGGATTATTGACAATAGAACAGCACGAGTAATTAAACTTTTTTATTTTTAATTATTTATTCGCGATCTTTTATTAAGAGCTTGCAAGAACCAGTATTTGCTTTTCATTATGATTCTTTATGACTTGAAACACTACGCAGAGATTCTATATATCAGTCTGGAATCCTGGTTTTATTGACATTTATTGCATTAAAAACTATATAAATTTTTCTTACTTTTTCTCCTTCCGCCCCTTCGATGCTAAAAGCTATTAAAAGTTTTGCAGTGAAATAAAGCGAGAAAAAATTCCGCGGGAAATCTGAAGAATTTCAGCCGACTGTACGCGGTGTTGAAATGATAAAAAAATAATGCAAAAAAACAAGTCTAACGCTTCTCACGAAAGAATTTTAATCAATTTATATTCCGTTGAACGAAAATTTAGCCAATAATTTTTCGAGTTCTTCCTCTCGTGCAATTAAAAACCCCCTCTTTGTTTTACAATGTCCAACTGCTTGAAAAAGCAAAAGAAAGAAAAGCCTCACCTGCTCGAAGATGTGTCTCCAAATGAGCGGGTCCGTCTGGATGAAGAGCGAGCAGGTGTTCTTGTTGTTCGTGTCCTCCTTGGGCCTGGTGGCCCTCTTGCTCCTGCCGGGCCCGTCCTCGAAGTCGTTGGCCTCCCGGCTGTACTTGTGGCCGGGGGTCTCGACGGTGGCCTGCCAGGCGTCGGTGCGGTGACGAGCCCCGGCCGCCTCCCCGGAGCTCCTCGGCGGCGCCGGGGACTCCGGCTCGGCCGAGTTCTGGATCTTCTCCATCCACGCCACCATCTCCTCCGTTATGCCGCAGCCGCTCGAGTCGCCTAGAGACAGAGGGAACGTTCGGTTTGGGTAGATGAATTACTGGCTTTTCCGGTAAAATTAAAAATATTAAGTCCTCAAATATTAAGTACGGCCCAATTCTTTTAAGCTAATTATTAGACTTATATTTTCGAATTTCTGGCCAAGCACCTGTTAGTGAACAGTGCGGTAGTGCTGAAGGCTAAAGTTACCCTCTTAAAAACTATTTTTTCATGTCTTCCGTCATTTACTAATTTTCTTAAAATTGCTCACTAAATAGAAATAGGTCTGCTGCAAAAGCATGACGAAAATACACAATCATTAACTAGAAGTAGCCAAAAATAAACCAGAAATCGCATTTCTGGCTATTTATTAGATAAAAACTGCTTAAGATTTCTCCCAGGGCTATTGACGAATTTTCTTGTATTGAATTTAAGCAGTTTTGGGAGTAATATTTATTTATTAAGTTAGTGAAACCAGTTTACATTGTAGTGATAAGTTGTAGCTTCTTATTAGTACGATTTCTTTAAAATTTCTAGTAAGTTTATTAAATAGTTTTGTAAGAGGTACGAGAAAATAGAGTAAAATCTTTGGCCGGTTTTCTCGAAAAATATTTTTGCTTACTTTCTTCCAAGATTTATCCGTCAGTTGATTTAAGTTCATATTTGACGCGTTACAAAATAATGAAATTTTTCGATGACCCAAGTTTTCCCCGTACTTTCTCAAAAGTAAAGCGCGAACTTTCCTCCAAACTAAAACTATTTTTCACTACAAGAACTCCTTATCCCCGGGAATATTTTTAAGGATGAAATAAAGTTCGCCGCTTTTTTCAACTTCGTCCAACACTTTGACGCGCACTTTGATGTTATATTGCATGAAAAATATCTCTCTCCGGCCATACATATTTATTCAGCGTTAATTTAAATTCCAACAAGTCGAGACTCGAAACCCCCGCTTTCAAGCAAGTTCGGATTTATTAGAAAAGCAAGTTTACAAGAGGCAAGCCACACAGAGGTCTCCTCGGACAACAGGCGAGACGAAAAGGAATACCAACCATATTCATAGGAAAAAAGTCATCTTTATCCGTTCGCGAAACTTTTCTATATACATTTACAAGCACAAAATCCAGGCCTCCCCCGCCTGAAAGGGCCAACTTTTTTAAAGAGCCCCTCCCCCCATTCAGGGAACTTTGTTCGGAATCGCGCTCGCAAATAAAGATCCCATCCACCTGCGCCGACTTCTTTCATCCCCCCCGCTGCAGCCGAAATAATCCCGAATTTACGATGCAAATCGAGAGAGAGAGAGAGAGAGAGCAAATCTCTCCGCCGCTAAACGCGCGCCGCGAGAGCATCTCCGAGGAGAGAGCGGCTCTCTTTGTCCGCCGGGGATAATAAAGCTCTGCGCACAAAGGGGTCTTCGACTGCTCCTCGCCGGGAAATAAAGCTCGCCGAGACAGAGCTTTAATTATATACATATATATATCCGCGCGGAATTTCGGGGGAAGAGCGAAGGAGAGGATAATGCTTGTCGGCATTTGTCGGATGGCGGAACGGAATATTCGCTTTTTCGCGGTAAGATGCAGAAAGGGGCCGCGGGACCGGGGGGCGGTTGCGTCGTGGCGCGGCTGATTTTATTCCAGATTCCGCGGGAAGGACGACGTTGATGGATTATGTTAATAAATGTATACTTGGGTTTTAGCTCGGGCCGAGCGAGAGCAAAGCACAACGACGGGACTTCTCGTTCCCCGAGCCGAGAAGTAATTAAACTGGAAACACTGATTCGTCGCTTTTCGCCTGACCTGTCAGTGAAAAAAAAAAAAAACGCGTCCTCCTCCCCGCCGAAAAGAACACCGGCCCCTCCCCCCTCCCTCGACGACTGCGTAACGAGCCTTCATTACTCGCGAAATAAAGCTCTCCCGCCTCTCTCCCCGCTGCGCAACAATCGAGAAAGCTCGGCGGCGGCAGCTGAAATATTCAGCGGCGCGGCTGCATCGGATGCGTCGTTCTCGCAGCTGTTGAATTTCTAACCGGGCAGTGCACAGCTTCCTCCTCCTCCCCCCGTCGAGTAATCGATGCCGACCTTTGGCTCTGACGAGGGTGGAAGTGCCGCCTCTGCGGAAGGCGGCGCGAGGATTCGGGGAGCTGCGAGGACGGAGAGGCGCGGCGAGCGGGTGAGTTTAGCTTGCGTTGATTGATTAATTCAATCAAGTTTCGCGCGCACTTTTCTCGACTTTTGGCGGCGATCGATTCGGGATCTGATTCCGCGAGCGGAGTATATTGGATTTAATGCGTTTGTTGGAGCGGCCGCTGCTCGCAAATTAATTTCCCGTGTTTCCCCATTAAGATACAAGGCCGTTATCGCGAAATTATGCGCTCATTGCGTTTTACGTCGCGTCACCGAGTAAACGTTAAACCTGTTTCGCGGTGCCGCGTCGTCCGACTCCTCGCTCGCGAGTCAAAGCGACAAACTAATTAATCGATAAAGTTCGTCGACCGCGAGGAAAGTTTTTCCCGCGATAAATGTACACGAGCGTCGCCCCCCCACCTTTTTCATGTCGCATCCACAGCCCGGCCCGCGGCGAAAATAAACCCGACTCGAAACTCCTCCGAAAAGCGAGAACGGCGCTTTATCTCACTCTCCACGCACTGCGTACTCGCACTTTTCCCGCCGGCCACTGCACTCTCTCTCTCTCTCTCAGCTGGCGTCGGCTCCGGATGTGAGTCACGATTATTGTCACGCCTGTCGGCCGCGTCTGCGCGCGTATCCGCTCTCGGAGCGTCGTTACGCAGCCGGCGAAAGATCGGACGACGCTTTAGGAAGGGAAAGCGGGCAGCTCCGGGAGGCTGGAAAGCAGCTGGATCCTTCGCGTGCCGCTCGGTGTCTTACATTCTCCCGGGTCCCTTTCCAAGGAGACTTTCCCAGGCCAAGCGAGGCAGGGCCCGCGGCCAGTCACGCCTCGCGTCGCGAGGCAAGAAAGTCACGGTCCCGAGGACGTGGCCACTGACCTTAGCAATTTGCTATTGAACCAGCTCCGCTCGCTTCTGCAGCGTCATTACGCGCGGAGGGGAGTCGATTCCCGAGTCGCGGCTAGCGGCGCGCTTTTCCGCGCGATTCTCGGGGCGGAGGATCGATTCGCGGGTCGGTTTTCGTGGCTGCGCTTAGCTGCGGAGCGGTCGAGACAGCGGCGGATGGGTCGTGGAATTGAAGAACTCGAAAGAGATAAGGAGGAATTTTGGGCCAAGGCACTTTTTCGATGCAGACTTTAAATAATAATTTATGGGGTTACACATAAATTTACGCGTCGGTAGATCCTTGAATTAAATCCGTATTCGCAATATAAAGTTACGTAAGTTATGGGACAGGCGGCATTAAAATTATTATCATCAATGATTTGTGCCCGCATTATTTTTTTATGCCATCTCTTCAAAGCAAAAAAATCCTCGCTTTACATTCCGTTTTTACCCACATATCCGAGCAGATGCATAAACAACGGAAATTGCCGGATAAATCAAGCGGGTCAACTGTAGAAAAATCTCTCCTTAATTATCCCCGAGCCCGATACATTTTCGGCTTCGCCTCCGAAGGCGTTAATGGCCCCTCTCCGGCATTGTCTGAGCACCGCTTTAAAGACGCGCCGCGTAATCTTTTCTTTAGGGACATAAATTATTCTAACGGCCGACTAAAGTGCCGCGGAATTGAAAGTCGCTGGAGTGTGTTCGCATCGCGGGTGTTTAGAAGCTAATTTTACGAGCGTCTCCGGGCGTCCCTTACTGCGCCGACGGTCTCTGTTTTGAGTATTAAAAATGGGCAGGAAATTCGCTGATGAGGTTGAAAAATTGCTCGTTCTTCGGCCGGGATAAAGAGATTTTTCCGGTCATTCTTTGCGAGAGGCGAACTGGACTGTTGGCTGTTCTTGAACTCGGTAGTTGTAAAAATGTCACGGGAAGATAATTTTTTCTCGCCGTTATTGTCATTATTGTCAACCGCTAATTTACTTGTCCTCCAAGCTGACTTAACAACGCAATGAGTTATCTTACGCACTCAAGGAAACCGGAACATCTTTAATTAGCACGCGGAGAAAAAAACTTTTGCAAAAATGAACAACTCATCTAAATAGAAAATTTTGAAATTCCTTTATTACATGAAACCTGCCCTCAAAACGAGCTCAGCGTCCGTCGCAGCTGTCCAAACGAGCTAATAAAATCCCCTGAAACTTATCCCCGAATCAGCCGATCATCCACGGCAAAGCAAGCGATTCCCATTCCGAGCGTCGATCCTGCTACCTTCGCAACTTCCGCAATCAAACCTGGGATCCGCAATAACCATCGCTAACGACGGCAATAACAGCTGACGTCGAGTCCCGCTCCAGCGATACCTCCCTCCCCCGCCCCGCCGGGAAATTCGATTCGAAATCAGGCCGAGAACAGGATGGATCAATCGTCCAGGTGAGGAGGACAAGCGACGGTAAATAGAAAAGACGAGGGAGAGGCCGAGCGCGGGAAAGGGAGAAGCGCCTCGGGCGCGACGATTATGCGGCCAAGTTGAAATTCATTTTCCGCTCGTATGACGACTTGTTACCGGTGCCCCGATCCCGCTGCACTTTTCTAGGCGGGGGAAGATTAAAGCGAGCAATTACCGGGCGAAATTGATATTGTTTTTGGGAGGGAGGAGATAATGGGTTTTATTAGACGGGAATATAGCCGCTTGACGGTCGGCACCGGAGACGTCTCGTCCGCGGCGGAGATGATGGACTTTAGCTTATTTTAAGGGGGCTTCGATTGTTCTCGGATTGGAACGGTGATTACTGTCCGAGGAATCGAAAATTCAGTTTAACGAGGAGAGTATACGTCGCTAAGATAATTAGATTTTCTTGAAAGGATTTACGGTAATGGTGAAATTAATGCAGTAACTTAATAATTTTGGAATGCAAATTGCGATAATCGACGCATGAGACGATTTACAACATTTGATGAGATTTAAAGGCAAATGAACGGCGTTTGAATTTCGCTACCTACAATGCCGTTTGAATCTCAAACAATCGAATGAATATCGGTTTTAATTTGCCGGCCAATAATTGCAATAATCTAGTTGCGCAATATTTAATTTTTACTTTATCTCCCTCCGATATTAAACCGATTTTCCGTAGTCAATAAAAACCCATTTAACTGTCGGCAATCAAAACAGATGAACTCATCGCTTATCCCACTGCGGAATAATTAGAATATCCGCCTTTAAAAGCTTTTAATCTTCGCCGGCTCGAAAATAATTTCGCCGCATAAAGAAAACGCTCGCGCATTCCGTCCTCAAAGCCGCCCGAAATTCCACCCCCCGACCTCGAATTCCGAGCGAAACATTTAAAAATCCGCGCGTGCACAGCGAGGACCCGCACATCCGGCGAGGGCGCGTCTACCCGCCGACAAGGAGCGGCGCTCCGGACTTGAAGGATTCGCGGCGTTCGAGGCGCCCGACGAGTAATCACGACGTCCGGACGAGTGACCGCTCGGCAGAAGAATCTGGGGCAGTTTTAATAGCGAGGGCAGACGGGAGTCGAGGTTAGATTTAATAAACAATCCGGGGGGTGGGTAATTAATGTGGAATTGAAATTAGCCGCGGTATGTCGAGGAGAGCAGCTGAGATTTGTTTTTCCACTTACAAAGGGGTTTACGGTTTAGCTTGCGAGCGTTTTATACAGAAATGGTGTTAATGTACAAAGGTTGATAAAAGTTTTTCTAGGAATAAATTCACAACCCGAATGCTGCTCTATCGCCGCATCTTTCGAGTTGTAATTGCCATTTTTCTCGGCGTTATCTTTGTTTCAGAACTTCAATTTCCTCAAAGACAGAGAGGACAATTAAGAATAATCAAATAAACTGTCTTTTCAATTCAATAACTCGCAAAATTAATACCGCCTCGCTCCCCTCCCAGTCCGAACTAATCTCTAGTCCAATCAAAGCTTAAGCCCTCCCTCCCTCGACCCCCTGAAAACCAACCCCCACCCCATCCGGCCTAAGAAAGCCAAAACGAAAGGAAAACAAACTGAAAGAGCACTTACCTGTCCGAACTTTCTCGTAGGGATCCTCGACGTCGTTCTCGTGATAAATGACGGAGTGCAGGCTGTCGTTACGGGGCAGGTAGTGGTGGGCGCGCTCGACGTACCAGGCGCCGTCGCGCGGCGACACTATCTTCCCGTGGAAGACGCCGTCGCTCAGACTGCCGAACGCGTAGCTGCTCGGCTCACCTGCCAAATCGAAACAGACGACGGCGGGCGGTTAGAGGGCGGCTTGAATCTCGGGACTGGCCGTTGGGAGTTGTGGGTGGCGTGGTATTTTTTGGGGCGATCGGTAGTTTGGGGTTTACATACTTTGGAGTTGAGGATTTGGTTTTTAATAATTGTTCGTTGGAGGTTGAATTGTATTCTTTGTGGAGTTTTAGGTCTCTGGCAGATAGTAAATGATGATTAACTGCTATCGATATTTACTAAAGAATTTTCAAATAAAAAATAAAATCCATTATCTGATAATACCAAAAGACGATGTTTAAAAGTCTTTTATCGCATTTTGCGTAGCATCTAATACTATTTTTAATGCTTTATAAGCTTCCAGCAGGATGGATCGTTGATAAGATACCAAAGTTTAACATTTCATTCGGAAATCTAAAAGACCAAGTCAACACCACTAAAAAAAAAATCAAACACGTCAGCTGAAACTAAGCTATTCTTTCAAAGAAACAACCCCGTCCGACGTTTGCAAGTGATTTCTTCAGAAACCCCCAGCGGCGAACTATAACACTTAATCAAGCACTGAAATCTCAATCAAAAGTTTTTGACTCTCTCCGACGGCGGAAGTAGCGCAGTTTAAATTGACTTAACATTTAAAGGCAATTGAAGCCAGCGCCAATTTCAACCTTCGGACGAGCTCCCCCAGATATGGAAGATAATATTTGCCGTGCACCAGCCTCCTTAAAACAATTAACGGGGGACCGCGTTTTCATTAGCAGCCCGCGCCGCGTAATTATTTCACGACTTCGGGGCCCGCAATCCGTGCCCCGTGGAATATGAAAGCCGCGAGCGACCGTTTGAAGAGCGTCCGCGGAATCTCGTTGCAGTGTCCGGCCGGTCGGTTCAACTATCGTTCTCGAGGAGCTTTTTCGGCGCGCCGCCGAGAGTCCTGCTCTCGCGGGGAAGTTTCGGAATATTCCGGCGTGAGCGAAGAGCGGGATAAATCTGCCGGGTGTTTGTTTGCCGCCGCTGGTCTTTTAAGCTGCTGTTATCCATTTTTATCCGTCATTAGCCAGCTTTTCGGCTCGCGGATTAAAAAGGCTGGTGACGGGAGATAAGAGCTCTTCACGGAGAGTTCCGACTGTTGGCATTGGGAGTCTTTTGTTTCTGGTCGAGCGAAACGACGGGAATGAGAACGTCGAAATTTCGTGTTATAATTTTTCAGATTTTACAATCTGTGGTCGAATTGACAATCGCACAACATTTTTCGCTGCGAATACTTTAAAGCGGAATTGTATAAATGCGAAGCGCTATGCAAGACGGAAAATTTTACATCTAACAAAAACTAGTAAAGCAGTAAGTGACAAAAACAGCTATATAGTGGCTATAAAAACTTGCAACTGATCTCACGCTGCTAAATGATGGAAAAAGAAAAGTCAAGACTAAATTAAAAAACTTTTTAATTAATGTTAGCTAAATATGCTTTGACTAATTTTCAAAAAATTATAGCGATTATTTTATAAAAAATTTTGACCTCTCACTATTTATAAAACGCATGTAATATATTTCACTATCACTATTATTGTTCGGGAAGAAATTTTGATTAGAACTTTCAAGTTTCGAACATAATGCGGAGCGAGTGTTTTGTACGCTCCATCCTGCATAAAGGTAACTTTGATTACCTCTTGTAGATCTACATTGTATCACATCTGTTGTATTTGGCTACACCACACCGCGCGCCTTCAATAGTTTACAATGTAACTTAACTGCAGATTAACAAGTAAATAAAACAAAGTTTCATTCCTTCTAAAAGTTAAAGAATCATTCCCGTACACTTGCAAGTTTTTAAACGACCTATATATACGTATAATTTTTACAGCGCCTTCAATCAATACATTTATGGCCTTTCTGCAGAATACTTTTTTAAAGCGACGGAAGTGCATTAACTTATCGATCGACATTATTCTCCCGAGCACATTTCTCAAAGCCCCCTTACCCGCTGACGCAATACCCCCTTTAACATTTCCACCGCGACGACACCCCCACCTCCTACCAACAATCCTCCGTCCGCGTCCGCAAAAAAAAGAGCCCCCGCCGACGGATCCCTCCTCCCCCCGTCCTCGTCTCGGCCCGCCGAGCCATAAATATTCCCGCGGCGGCCGGGGAGCGCGCATTAACACTCGGCGCAGTCGTCATCTGGGCTAAAAAGCGGCGGGCTCCCAGGCGCGCCGCGCGAAACTGGAGCAAGTGCAGCGGCGTCGGCCGAGCGGGGCGAAAATCGATGCCGTCTGTCGCCGAGCGGAGAGGGGCCCGCGATCGGGAGTCGCGGGAGCGAGGGGGCCCGATCGCGCGAGGAGCTTCACCCGAGGCCTTTCGGAAATTGGGTTTCGGTCGCGGTCGCTTTCTTTTCCTTTTTCTGCTTCGGGCTCGCGCCGCGGGGGGAATTGGAGATGGGTTGATCGATGGCTCGGTGATTTTTGTTTTTCTGCGTAAGGAATGCTTCGGATTATTGCGATTTTAGTAGCTCCATTTTTCCGAGCGTCTTTGGCGAAATCGTGGCCAAGTAAAGAACGCGAGCTCCTCGAGCTACCTCCGTTCTAAAAGCTCCAATAATTTCTTGAAATTACGAGCAATAAAATATTTAATTCAACCCAATTTTCGGATTTCGCAGGGCGTGCGATAAAAAACGATAAAAAACGCCGCCTCGCGGAATTCAAGGCAAAACTCCTCGCAGCGCCGCCCAAGTCCCCGGAACGCTCGTCCGCCACCTAAATACTTAACTCCCGGAGCCGTTCTCCTGGCGGAGCAGCGACGAGGTCGCTCGGATATTTATGTGCTCTCGCGCCTCGTTGCCCCGCTGCATCTTTCAAAATCTGCCCGCTCGAGGGCCGCGACGCGGAACTTTAATTGCCGGGATTCTTACGCGTAAAGGGCCGCGCGCGCGGCTTATGTTTATTCGCGACGGGGAGGACGGAAGTCCGGAAGTTTAATCGACGGGAATAATTAAGCTCCGCGATGCCGGGCCGCCGGGACGGGGGATAAAATTGAGCGGGCTTGATCGCTTTTGTTGGGGCTCGCGGTGCTTGGGCTTCGAGGGAATTGGGTGCAGTGGACGGCGATTGAGGCTCGTCGTGGGTTGATGTTTGGCTGCGCGGAGGATGATTTTAGCTGCTTTCTGTCGGGTTTTCGGCAATTTCTGGATTTATGCGCGTCTTCAGTTTAAGGAGGTTCAAGCCTTTCGTGCGGGAAGCGAGGAGAGTGGGGTCCCTCCCGAACTTGACATTTTGTTTACGTTGTCCCTTAGTTCTTTGTCAAATTCCTGGTAAGCGATTCACGGCCGGGCACATTTTGATTCCTAGATTGTTTTTCTATAAAACTATCTAAATGGTACCTGACATCAAATTTTATTAGTTTTTACATCGAAATTTTATCATGCTACCATGGTAAAATTTTATTCT
>JAWWEM010050382.1:0-11644 GCA_035582935.1 Ormyrus thymus
CGGTATCGGGTTCTATGTGTGTATTTGCACCAATTTTACCAGGTCTTTATAAAGTTTTATCGGACTTTTTCAATAAGGTAGTATATATAAAATTATTTTATATAGAACTACAATAATTAATGATCAGGCAATTAATAATTATTTTTTTATTAAATTACTTTAATGAAAGAAAAATAAATTATATGTACTTAACATTTGTCATTTAGCATAAAATAATTTTCTATTGTATAGAGAGTAATGCGACATTGCCAAATTTATTTTACAACTGCGCGAGTCCAGCGCAAGCTAAGCAGTCGCTATTTTGACTCACACCAGTCAGTGGATAGAACTCCCTCGCTAAAACGATGCCGCGCGGGATGTCAGGAGTCATTAACCCTCCGCGGGGCCTCGGACGTCAGCTTCCCCATCTGCGCAGCTTGCCGCATGGCTATCTCGTGGCAGGAAGCGACGATACACGCGCGGAAAGGACGGAAAAAGTTTGCCGGAAAATGCCGGCTCGCCGTAGCTTCTTGTTCGAGCGGTCCGCTGGCTTCGAGATGGAGATTTTATATTGTGATCGAATGATTTGTTTCAGAACATGCAGAGAACGCTCGTGGTGGTTTTCTTGTTCGTGTTGGTCTATGTTGGCTCGGCTACAGACGGTAAGAACCAATACGATTTATGAATTGCAACCGACTTTTCATAATAGAAACTTCAGATAAACTCTCAGCTGATGCTTTCGAAAGAAATTAAGGTAATAGTAAATTTTTCTTTAGAATGCCCGTCGCCGCATTTCTTCCAATGTAAGCACGACACTGTAGCGAAAGGTGTCAAATGCATCTCTCAGCTGTTCGTCTGTGACGGAGAAACCGATTGCGCGGATAACTCCGATGAAGAAGATTGCCACCTTCCTCGGCCGGTAATTAATTCGGATCAAAGCCAAAATATGGTTTTCCCTTATTATTAGCGATTTAAGAAACTTTAATCGAAACGTTCTCACGTATTTCAGCCAGCCTCCATGAAATGTAAGTCTGACGAGTATCAATGCAAGGATAATTCCCACTGCATCCCAATAGACGAATTCTGCGACAATAAACGAGATTGTCTTGATGCCAGTGACGAATACGAAGGCTGCCATCTTAATGTAAGTACAAGCGATCGTCGAATCTAAAACAAGTACTAAACTATTTTGTTACGCAGAAAACGTGCAACGATTTCAAGTGCAAAAACGGCTTCTGCGTCACGAGAAAATGGGTTTGCGACGGCACGAACGATTGCGGCGATAATTCGGACGAAGTGAATTGCGGTAAGCATAATTCACCTTAGGCAGATTGAAACTTACGTTATTAAATCGACCATTAAACGTTGCACTTGCAGACAACGTACCCATAGCTCCCGAAAGCTGCAATAACACAATCGGCAGGTATCTATGCACGAATAGTCGCTGCATCTCTTTGAGCCTAACTTGCAACGGGCAGGACGACTGCGGCGACGATTCCGACGAGAACCCTGCAAAATGCGATAAAGGTATTGTTTAAATGTAACTTTTTTAATAATCCAAAAAACGACAGACTATAATCTTAATTCTTGCAGCAAAAGCCGTTTGCAAAGGACAGAATAATCCCTGTTTAACGACATGTTCGCCAACTCCCAAAGGTGCCAAGTGTTCCTGCCCGGTGGGATATACTTTAAGGAACGATACAGCTTGCATCGGTCAGTAAGCTTTTCTTCACTCTCAACGGTCTATTTTTAAATAAATCTTTAGACTTTTTTAAGAGATATGATTAATTAAACGGAGCATTATCACTCCACCAAGTGATCTAAGCGCAAGTCTCAGTGCCGTCTTGTAAACAAAGAGAAAAAGACGACGGATTTCGTTCAGTCGTCGTCCACTCTTCCGCAAAGTAAGACAGTCAAAGCATCATGTCGAAAACACTTTTCCTCATCCTCCTGACGGCACTGTCAACTTCCGCCTGGATTTGGAATACAGGTACGTTGCCAGGATTTTTTTCTTACAAATGCGCTCTTTTCGAACAGATGTAGACGAGTGCATGGAGTACGGAGTTTGCTCGCAGATATGCCGCAATACGTTGGGCTCGTTCTACTGCGTCTGCGAGCCTGGTTTCAAGATGCTTCCCGATGAAAGAACCTGCAAGGCTGAGCGTAACTACATTTCTTTTAGCTTATTCTTTTTGCTCTCTTTTGAAGAAGGGAATAAGGACGTTAGGCGAATGGTTCATTAAATTTGTTACCTCTGTAAAGGTTTACGGCAGGCTGCACTCTATTATAGCGTGACTACTGTTTCTAACCAATGAAATTTATGTACGTATTTGGTACATAATCGCTTTAACTATTTTTGGAATTATAAAGTCATGACACTGTTGAAAACTGAAAGAAGTTCTTCGTTAATTATTTCTTATCTATGCGCAATTAAGAAAAACCGCATACATTGAAACTAAAAATCATAACATAAAAATGTAATTATCAATAGATTTAATAAACATCGTTAAGAAAAGCTCGTAGTTTGCACTCATTCTACAAGTCAAATCTAATCTTCAAAGCAGTTTTCATTTTTATTAAACTATATACCACTGCACTTATCAATAAATTACTCATTCCGCATATTTGCACGCAGCATCAAATTCATTCTCCCGAGCAAAAACAAACGCGTTGCAAAAAACAATCAAACTCACGTGGACAAAATCCTCTAAAAGCACACCACCTAGCTCCCAAGAAACTGTTTGCCCGCCGAGGAACAGGGAATGAAACAGCGTCGGGGCGTCGTTAAATTTGCATCAGCGGTTTCTTGCGCTTCCAGATGGCGAGGCGCTCATGATTTTCGCGTCCAAGACTTCGATAAGAGGCTATTTTCTCGACTCGGAGATTTACTACCCGGTGGCCGAGGACCTGCAGCACGTCGTCGGAGTGTCGATGGATTCGACTTACATCTACTGGTCGGACATCCAGCTCCGCGACGAGGCCATCTACCGCAGCCGCGAAGACGGCACTGATCGAGAAGTCATCGTCAGCGCAGGTAATATATCATTTTTTAGACCATTGGAAGCAGCTTTGCGGAGCGCTTCTTTTTTCGACCGACTTCGGCGACTTTTATGCGCGGACAAATTTCGTCGAAAACACGTACAATGAAATAGTAGTAAGAAAGTTATTTTGGAAAAAATAATTTTATACTTTCCAACGAAATTTATATGAGAAAGTATATGAGAATATTCATTAATATTAATATAACTGAAATAGAAATTCCTATTTCTTTGGGTACAGCAATTTGTAAGTATTGCTTTTCTAGATTATATGGAATATCACATAAATATAAATTGAATATTATATGCTATATTAATATTGAATAGATCTTAGAAGTAAACGTGTTCTTTTAACTTTTATATTATTATTACTTTAAGTATTTTAAAATTTTTAAAACTTTACTTAAAAATATGTTGTATATGATTCAGTTGCATACTCATTAAGATTATAAATACGTTAACATTAAACATTGCGCAATAAAATTGTAGTTCTTTAGTAACTTAATATTGCTTATTCGTCAGTATGAAAAACAGTCTACGAAATTTAAATATAGTTTTAATGTTTATTTATATTACATACAATAATTTTTAATCAAAATAATCTAGCCTTTTAACTAATTAAATGAAAAACGATATAAAAAAGGATGCAATTCACTTACTGCAAGCAAGTAGTAAGACTCGAAGTAATCAGCATCAGGGCGAATTAATAATCTGGTTAACTCAATTAAATTGACACTAATGAATGCTTCTCAGTCACAAATAACCAATTGATTATCAGGTCTCGGATGTCCGGAAGACATCGCCGTCGACTGGGTCACGGGAAACATTTACTTCACGGACAGCATGTACAAGCACATCGGAGTCTGCAGCGACGGAGGCACCTTCTGCACGGTCATAGTCAGAGAGAACACCGAAAAGCCGAGGGGAATCGCTCTCCTGCCGTCGGAGGGGTAAAGCTACTTGTACTTAGTTATATTTACAAAGTAGCATTCCGTTTTTACAAAAGCTTGCTATTATCACGTAGGAAAATGTATTGGAGCGACTGGGGGGTAAACGCCCATATCTCAGTGGCGTACATGGACGGCTCTCAATTGTCTTATTTCATCAAGAACAACATCGGCTGGCCGAACGGCTTAACCATCGACTATCCGGCCAAGCGTCTCTACTGGGTGGACGCTAAATTAAAAGTCATCGAGTCCATTCAGCTCGACGGTCACGATCGAAGGGTTAGTATGCGAATTAAGTCTTCTTGCGACTTTGTTCTTCGAGGGCTAAAAAACGAAATTTCTGTTTAGACGGTTCTGCAAGAACTTCCGATTCATCCGTACTCCATAGCTATTTTTGAAAACAAGCTCTACTGGAGTGATTGGAGCTCGAACAGCATTCATTCCTGCAACAAATTTACGGGGAAGAATTTTACTACTTTGTTTCAGAAAAATGAAACAGTGTACGGAATTCATATATTCCATTCGTCACTGAAAGCACGAGTAAGATTTAGGTTTAGAAATAAAAGTAGATGGAATGAATTTATTATAGTTTCGTTATTTCACTAATTTTTATTTTTAGTACACCAATCCTTGTCTTGCGAAGCCATGTTCCCAATTGTGCCTTCTATCAGTCAACAGGACTTTCACTTGCGCTTGCACATTAGACAAACAGCTAAACGTAGATAAGCGCACTTGTTCAGGTACTTAGCATAAAACTCCAATACGTATTTATTATAGACTTTTATTGACTTAAAAATAATCTAGTAATTAATAAAATCAGGTTAGAAGATTTGATTGTTTAATTTAAAAAATGAGTCATTTCGATGACATAGTATCAAGTAACAAAATCTTCTTGCTTTACTGTTTTAATAATAGACTTAATTTCTTTCAATATTAAGTTACACAAAGAAAATTATTTGCAGATCTAAAACAGCGAAAACGCCTTGCAATCTCCACTGGTAAAACGATCATTGATTACTATCACGAGATGCTGGGAAGACCGCAAATGAAATCAAGCGTAACAATGGACCATATCAGTCATATGACTTACGATCCGCTTACTGGTAACTAAAACCTAATTATCTCTCATGAGTATATTTAAATTATTAAGAATCTCATTGGTTTCTTCAGATACTATCATCGCAGTGGACGAAGTGAACAAGTCAATTTTCCGTTTCAACATTCACGATGGCACGTCAACCCACATAATTCCGATCGTAGACGGAATGGTGCGGTCAATCGCTTTCGATTACTTCGGCAACAATCTGTACATAAGCAACACTTCCCGCAACAAAATAGACGTGCATAGCTTGACCACCGGCGAGAAAACCGAGTTTTTCTTCAGAGGAAAGCCGTACGACTTGGTCCTGATTCCCGAAAAGGGGTAATGAAATTTGAAGCTCGCTGCAACGAGAAACTGAGTTAACGAGTTCGCTTCATTATTTCAGGATCATGTTCGTAGTCTTCCGAACCACCAACGAGTTTCACATTGATCAGGTGCAGATGAACGGTCTAGGCTCGAGGAACCATGTGATTGAGAGCCCTTTGGTCGGACCGGAAATCTCTCTGGCTTACGATCCCACTACCTCGCAACTCTACTGGGCTGACGAAGGCACTGGACGCATTGAGAGCATTACAGCCAATGGTAAGAGAAAGGGCATTCGTTATTGTCTGGGCTTTAACTGTTTTTTACGTTTGTTTAATCAAGGCCAAAATAGGCAGCTTTTCCAAACGGGCATCACCTCTCCTGTCAGTCTTGCTGTCGTGGACAACGAGGTTTTCTGGACTTCGCGCAGATCGAATCGTCTCAATTGGGCAGACAAAACTCTTATGATATTGGAGAAAAAAGGCTTGAAATTGGGTAAGATAAAATATAAATTTATTACAATTTTCTATGCAAAATAAGTTAAACTATTTACGAGTAAATTAAATGTTGTATAAATTTTGCAGATGTTAATTCTAGCATCGATATATTATACTTACAAACGCTAACTGGTCATTACTCTAACGGACCAGTTCATCCTTGTCAAAAAAACAACGGAGATTGTTCCCACATTTGCCTCGTTACTGCCATAGACAAGAGGGTAAATTAATAATTGCTAAATAGAGGAACAAACCTTCAAGTATCATATTCAATATCATAATGATTTTTACAGTTGTGTTCTTGCCCTACTGATTACATTATAAACCCTGATCAAAAAACGTGCCGTTTAAAAACTAGCTGTACGATCGATGAGTTTAAGTGTTCCAAGAACAACCACTGCATCAGTAAAGTTGAAAGGTAATGTTAAAAAGGGCATCAACCCTTTCGAATCGATCTTTGAAACAATCAAATTGTAGATGCAACGGAGTCGATGATTGCCCGGACGGAGAAGATGAGAAAAACTGTACGACCGGGCAACCTTCATGTGAACCTAATGAATTCGCTTGTCTCGACGGTGAATGCATCAAATCTATCAACCGATGCGATTCCGTCTTCAACTGTAAAGATCATTCGGATGAAATGAGCTGCAGCGATGAAAGTTGCGGCCACGGTAAGATAGAATAACCTACGAGAATCTAAAGTAAAATTCGAGATAAAGAATGCCTTCGAACTTTTATGTAATTTACCAATTTTTAGACCAATTCCGATGTTACGACGGAACTTGCATCCCGTCGATGCTCGTTTGCAACGGGATGGCCGACTGCTTGGACCATTCCGACGAAGAATACTGCGGAGAAAGTCACGCGTGCGAGGATCATTACTTCAAGTGCAGTACTGGCCAGTGCATTCCTCAAAATTGGGAGTGCGATGGACAGGTAATAATCAACCGAATTGCTTCTATAACAGAACGAAATTTGTTTTAACGATGTCGTTTCAGCTCGACTGCAACGACGGCTCGGACGAACATGATTTGTGCAAGCCTACCGAGTGCGGAGAAAGCATGTTCAGCTGTCGAAACGGCCGCTGCATAGACATACTCCTCAAGTGTAACGGCATCTCCGACTGCGACGACAACAGCGACGAAGCTGAGTGCGCGTGGTTATCAGAGGCGCTGATTTGCACGAAGGAGCAGTACCGATGTCGGAACTCCACGATCTGCATATCCGAGCGCTTGAAGTGCGTATTTCCCGAAATTTCCCCCTTCGAACAGCTTACACAAGTTGCCTCTCCGTAGGTGCGACGGCCGAGTCGACTGTCCGAAGGGCGACGACGAGCGCGACTGCGTGCAGTGCATCGGGGAGAAGGAGTTCGCTTGCGGCAACGGCCGCTGCGTGCCGAAGGAGTGGGTCTGCGACGACGCGGACGACTGCGGTGACCTCTCGGATGAGCGCGACTGCAACGGCACCGACGCCCACCCCGTCCCGGCTGGACCGAAGCACAACTGCTCCGCCGCGGAGTACAGCTGCGACAGCGGATTCTGCGTCCGCCTCGAGCTTGTCTGCGATGGGGAGAAGAACTGCTTCGACGGATCCGACGAGGACGGACAGTGCGGTGAGCAGCAAAAAGCCGTTTGCTTCGAATTTTAGGAACGGTTATTTCCACTGGTCGGTAATTCGAAGGTAGTCTTTAAATCTGGGCTTACTGATTTTGCAATTTTCGCCCTCCTTCAAAGACTCCACTGACTATCGAGTGCACCAATTTTTTTTGCTAAAACGCTCTCTTGAACAAGCCTACATTTGATTGCTGAAAAAATCTCACTAATATTTCCCTCGTAAAAAGCAGCAAAGGCCTGTGAGACAAAAACTTGCGAGCAGCTGTGCTTCAAGACACCGAAGGGTCCACTATGCGGCTGTCGTGATGGGTACAACCTGGCGGCGGACGGCGTTAGCTGCGAGGATGTCGACGAGTGCCAGCATGACGTCTGCCCGCAGATCTGCACCAATCAGCCGGGCAGCTTTGCCTGCTCCTGCTTCGATGGCTACGCGCTAAGACTCGATCGCGTCTCTTGCAAAGCCATTGGTTCGCGTTTCTTTTCATATTTATCAGTCAGTTAGCTTGATGAAGGTAATCTAATTCACCCATTCTGCAGGTCCAGCACTGAGGATATTTACAGCGACAGCAGACGACATTAGAGTTATGTCTCCACCGACTATGCACAGCTCGATTTCAGTCGTTCACCATCAACCAGGCATGGAAATAACTGGCTTGGATGTTAACGCGAGAGAAAACACCGTTTTCTGGAGCGACGGTAATTATACGAATAGCATAATTTATTTGCTTGGAATGCGAAGACTCAAGGATAAATAATTTCTTTTAGAAACTATGGGAACAATTAGCAAACTCAATTTGTACACAAAGTCAGTCGATGTGGTGACAAGAGGGGTTGGCAGACCGGAAATATTAGTAGTAGACTGGGTCACTGATAACGTCTACTTTGCCAGTCTTGGAAGAGCGATTTCCATTAAGGTATTTAAATGCACTGCAGCATTTTTCACACATCTATTTGTTTTACAATTAAACCATCATTATCTTTAGATGTGTAACGTTGAAGCAATGAATTGCGCCACCATTGTTCACAACGAAGGATATCACGATAGAGTCACAGCCATTGCAGTGGAGCCCAACAAAGAGTAAGAGTCTTATATATTATTTGCGTCAGCGCCATTACTAATAGAAATTTTTATTATTTTTAGGTACCTGTTTTGGAGTCAAGCCAGGTGGAAAATGTTAGAAAACCCAACAAGTGAAATCATTCGCACAGATTTAATGGGCACTAATCAGAAGAAAATCGTGTCTAAAAATCTAGGTGTAGTCAGTGGTCTAACCATTGATCACCACAGATCGATCTTGTATTGGGTGGATAATTACCAAATCCATCTCGAGTGCTCCGATTTTGACGGAAATAATCGAAAGTTCGTTGTGTCAGATCTCATTGTGAGTCTCTTCTATGTTTAGCATTTTAAAAATGTTTAATTTGTAGTAATTATGCAATTTTGTTTGCAGGTGAAACCGCTTGGCTTGTATTTCTTCGAAGACTCACTATATTGGAGAACGGAATCTGGTGGAGTAATTAAGAAGCGCAAATTATACGGAGATAAACTTTCCATCCTTATTCCAATTGGGACTTACAATCTCCAAAAATTATTTGTTCTCGCCCAAGTTTCTCGGCAGCCAGAAGGTAGGTGTCGTTAAATTCCTTTAGATTACTCATTTACGTCTATTTAAAATATAATCCTTCGCTGTGAGAAGAGATGTTTTGGAAAGCAATTATTTCACAATCAGCGAAGATCTGATATTACAAGTGGCAATTCCTATTTAAGGTAAAATGTTTCGCGTACTGGAACAAAAGTTTCATTTTACTCCTTGAATAATTTTGTTGACAAAATGGCCGAACCCAAATTGTAAAATTGTTGATAAACTTGTTATAAAATACAATTATTTATTTTCAGACATATCAAAACTTATAAATAATTAGATTCATCAAGTGCAGATTCATTTTACAATTTTAATTCAGCAAGTTTGTAAACGATTATTCAAGGAATAAAATAAGCTCTCTTTGTTAAAATTGATTGAAAAATAAAACAAAATTGCTTACGTCTGCCTAAACATTCTCTTTATAAACAATATCTACGTTTGCAACATTAGAATTTCTGTTGTTAATTTTTGTTTCCATCTGACTTCAAATGCAGTACATAAAATCAAATCTCAGCTGATTGTGGCACTGAAGGTTTACCTCAAGTATATCCACTATAATTATTAACAAACATCTGGCAGGAGTGAACAAATGCAAAGGGAACAAGTGCTCCCACCTCTGCGTGATACGCAAAGGCGAGCCAACCTGCATCTGCGCAAATGGCGCTTTGGCGAGCGTTAACGGGACGAGCTGTCCAGCAAGCTTGGACGAGATCGCACTGGAGGAGAGCAGCACTCCGCACTCGCCTCTGGACAACGACGGGCCTATCGTCACGGCCCAGAAGCAGAGCAGTCACGACCGACATGGTAATGGGGCATTTACGGGCCTGGCCGTTGCTGTCGCCGTTTTCGCCGCCCTTTCCTTCGGCTACGTCTACCTCAAGAGGAAGAAGCCTGACTTTTTCAAGCGCCGAGACCTCAGGTAAGACTAGCTTTTAGACCTTTGAAGTGGCTTTTTAGCATTACTTTAATAAACTTACTTTGATAACGTTTACAGTATTCGTTTCACCAATCCATCGTTTATACGAAGAAATAATATGAACAATACTTCAACCTGCTCGAGTACTATTCTGATACCAGGAGAACACGAATATACCAATCCTGCGACTGAATTGTCTGACACCAAAGTAAGAAACTGGATAAGTAACATTATATTTTCAAGATAAATTGCTTAATTCTCCCGTATTTAATGTATGCAAGCTATTTTACAAGTAACCTCAAGTATTTGGTTCCAGCTGAATAATTCAGAGCCAGAGTTGAAAAAATCACTGGAACTGACAGCAGAAGCATCGGACGGTGAAGTCGACGATCCGAACACAAATTATCATTCTCGATTGATTCAGTGAGAGATTCAACGGGGAGCCAAGTTTCTGAGCTATGTACATTTATGCGCTCAGTATCACAAATTGAACATAAAATTGTCATATAAATTGTAAATTACTCAAAATTTTTATAAACATTGTTAACGTCTGACGTCTTCAATGTAGCGATTGAGTCTGTATAACTAGAAAAGTACGTTCGCGTCTCGCATACTTTTTAACGTCGGCGTTCTGCGTATAATTTAACATTATAGTGTGATAAACGTCTTAAGTATTAAATATGCCAATGTGTTATTTAAATCGGCAAACTGTAGCAATAAGCGAAATACGCTTATACTTATCACCTTATTCGAAATTCTATACTCGTTCTAAGTGTTATTTATTTAAGATAAACAATGTACGAAACAAATTGTTAAATGCCTCTAAGAGATTCTACGTAAATTGCGCGCCAGTAACGCGCACTTTTTATAATATATACTTTTTTATACGAGCGCAGCGCAATCGAGAGAGAAATGGAGGAATAAACGAAAAGAAAAAAAAAATACAACGGTTTAAGAATGCCCATCACGCCAGTGGCTTCTTTCTCAACGTCGCCTGTCCTTTTATTTGTGCAATGCGGAAGGCAATTATTTGAATAAGCCAGATATATATTTAGTCGGAAAAAACCGCCCTTCGCTAGTTGCACGCGAGATTTTCGTGAGGCCGCAAAGCCGTTTGATATTCACCAGGAATAAGAGGCGCCGGCGAGGACCACTGTAGTGCGCTCGACGATCCTGCTGGTTCCTCTACTCGGGTTTTGCACGACGAGCGATGAGCACCTCTGATCGGCTTTTTTTGGGCTGTGCATCTCCGATCGAAGTAAAAGTCGGCTTGGGGTGCTGGTTTATTCGACCGTTAAGACGGGAAATTCGTGAGAAATGTAATCGTTCGATTTTCGTTGGATTAGAATTTTTAAGGTTTTTTGTAATGTATTTTATGAAAGATGATTTCGTGAATCTCGTTAATAAATATTAATATTCTTATATGCATTTTGTATGTATGAGTGTCTTTCAAGTCATTTTATTTCTACGAAAATTTAATAAAAATCTAGATCACATAAACGTTGTTGAAATGTGATTGATTTAGTTGGTATTGATTTAGTTGGTAAGGTCTTCGATTAGTTTCTTTTACTTTTTAGGTATAGACAGATTCCTTTGTTTGAAATCC
>JAWWEM010050384.1:0-11638 GCA_035582935.1 Ormyrus thymus
AAAAAAAAAAAATTTTACCGTCTTTTCCAGTGGAATAAAAATTTATCCCACATTTTCGTTTTCTCAGCCCACTGTGCTCCGCCTCTTTCCTGTCAGATACAAAGAGAGAGCGGGAGATCCTTCGCAAGAAAAAGAGGGACGACGTACGGACGGACGGACGGACTGGAGGGACACACTACGGGCGCGATTCCTGCTGTAAGAAAAGCACGCGCGAAGATCGTCGAGTGGCTGCTACAGTCGCCGGGTTTCGCGCGATGCATACACCTTAACCCAATGGCCCGTACGTGAGGGGTAGCGCGCGTGCTAACTAGCCGACTCGTTTATAAACTATTATGTTGGGGAAAATATTCTCACTAATAAAGTACAGAAGTATTGTATTTCACGTAAATGTCACTTAAATGGTTTGTCATAAATATTTAATTAAAATTACAGTCTGAAGTTTCCTTATAAATGAAATACAATAAAAAGTGCGTCTCGGCGGTCGATATAGCGTACGCAAAATCTCTTCTCACGTACACGAAAACCACAAAGAGAGATTCAGAGCAAGTGAAATTGGTCTAAACTTGCCGACTGTGCACGCGCAAAGGCGGGCCTAGTGACAAACTTAATGAAAGTGATAAGGATGCCTAGTGCATTGAGGCTCGAGGCAGCCTTAACGCTGACTTCAGATAACATCCACGGCTATTCACTATTTTTTAAATAAGCCGATAGCAGCGAATGTCATGTAAATTAGGGCAGCGGCCTTTCCATAATTGCGTGTAAGGAGCTGTTCGGTTCAGAAACGCGGCCCTCGTAAATCGCCGCGATCGCTCCCAGCGCGGCCTGCGGCTCTCCGCTCGGGCGTTAGTCACGAGCGCCTTCGCGAGGTCGGAAACGTGCGGATCGAGATGTTAGTCCGGTCAAATTTAAGAATTCATGATCATCTTGTAACATATAATTTGGTACGTTTATTTCTAGCTTTATATTCCAAAACTCTTTCTCTAAAAGGCCGACAAAAGTATAAAGCTTGTAGAACTGAATTGCTATAACACGTATTCCTAAACTGAAATTCAAAAGGGAAATCTCAATCCTTCTTTCATTATCTTAAATTTATATGTAGTATCATTATAGAATAATGAATTAGTTAAATTAAAAAAAAGTTTAAGTGAAAAAATCTACAATTTAAATTAGAAATACATAAAAAAAGAGCCCAAGTTTGAGAAGTTAATAATTCATTATTGTGAGCTCCTATCTTACCATCTTTTTCTTTTAATTTTTGAGATTGCATTCTAGTTTAGAACAAATATTTTAACACAATAAATTATAAAAAAATTAAGTTTCAAATACTTATTCGCAAGTTTCGGCTAATGGAAGTAAATTGTAATATTAGATCCGTCATTTTGAACTTTGAAGTTTTCATAGCGGATTCGTAATCAGCGACCCCAAAAACGCTTGTATACCAAGCTCGGTAAAAAAAATGGACTGCCAGAAAAATTCGCGACAGAAAGGGTTAAAAAAGAAATACCGCACAGCTAACTTATGAAAATAGAATTTTGGTGAAGAATAATCGTCTCTTTTAATAAAATTCATGATTGTAGTGAAAAACGTTGTATTTAAAATTAGAATACTTACGTTGTAGTAATTTACATATTATAAAGCGTACTAACTTAATTTTTTTAGTTTGTTTCAGGAACCTACCGAATAAATGGGAACATAGCTTAGAAAATCGTTGATACTCATCTATATTTTTCATTTATTTTATTCATTGAAATAGTACATTATGCAACAATGGGCCAGTAGAAGATTTTTCGCGCGGGTGCCTTGAGTTTACTGCGGACGAGAATATTTTTCCAGAGGGTGCGCCTCGGTTAACTGTCCATGCGAAGCGAGCCCCGCTAATTTTAGTTTTGCTCCGCAAAACTTGTTTTCGGGAAAAATATGCTATTTTGCCCCGCTTATCAGGAGCAAAAAGTGGGTTTTTCGGTCGGGTGTGAAATAAAAACATAAAAATATTATGTATTAAACATAACCTTCTATCTGTTATATTCCTTTAACTCCCTCTAAATATATTGTATCGTTCGTAACTGCAGTTTAATGTTTTATCAATATTTGTTGTTATTCAACGAGAATCTAAAAATGTCATTCGCATTTACTTGTCATCTTCGCAAAGGAAACCAACAATTTAAAGGATTTGCTGTGATGCAGACTCATTGCCAACGGAATGTACTAAAATATCATACTTATTTATTATTAACATGAACGTAACATCTTTTCTATCTTATACAGACTAGTTTCCTTCTCTACTTTCATTCGCTGATGTTCTATTTATCTAGTTTACTTATCTACTTTACTACTAAAATGCCAAAAACCATTGTTGAATAAAGTTTTTTTAGTCACCTTGTAATAAAGTTGAAAGAAATTGATACTAAAATTGTTCTTAAAATCATTTTGTCTATAAGAGTACCGACACTATTGGAAAACTTCCTATATACTTATATAATATATAAATGCTATATATATATATATATAAGTTTCTTTAACGTTGTGTTCCAGGACCTTGGTTAAAGAGATAGATGACTAAAGAAATAATCACACTAATGCGTGGTTTCCAGGACATTTGCTGTCCTGGAAACCATACGTTAGAGATATTCTTCTTCAAGGACTGTCCTGGAAGAACACAACGTAAGAGATATGTATATGTCTATCTTTTTGGCTTCCAAATGTAAAGATGATACAAGTATATCTACAGAAGTTTTTAACAGTGTAATTAAAAAAAAGTATCGAAACAGTGAGAGCATCGGATAAAGCCAGGTAAGATCACGCTCAGTATAAAATTCGGACGTACAAGTATAAAATTCGGACATACAAGAAATGCACAATGAGCGTTAAAACAACAATCTCGGGATCAGCAAATAGAAAGACTTGTAAATGATATGGTATTAAAAGTTTAAAATCGTATCGTATTGAAATAATATATAGTAAGAGATATATAATAAATAATTTCGCTTACCTTCTTACATCTGAAAAATTGAAATCCATTTAAAACGCAAATCAACGTATACATATAAAAAATAGATGAAATAATTGTATTGTTTTTTTGGGGCCACTTAATAAAACTTTGGTTTGTTTCCTTAATATTACTATTGCTAATATTGCAAATTTGGATATACGTACAGATGTTGTAAGGGGGTGCTTCGCAGGGGTAAATCTTTGTGATTAACCCCAACCGTGTCTAGGCGCGCCACAGCTGGAGGAATCAGCTGCTCGCTCTACGAAGAGCAAACGCGACCGTAGTTATGCGACGTTCGGCAAACGAAACACAGGCGAGAAGAAATGGTTCCATCCTGAATTATCACTTAACTTTTTGCCAGTCTAATTTTGTATAAACTTCATAGAAGAAAAAGTAATCTAAAAAATTACAATAGAGTTTGAAATTCATCTTAGTAAATATAACAACTTGTATTAAAATATTTTATTACGAAAATAGCAGCCAAACATATAAGAAACAGTTTGTGGAAAGTTACGAACATCAGAAAAAGACTGGCAAAACTAAATCTGCAAACATTTAATAAAATAATTCTATAGGTGAAACGCAGCTGTCCAGATACATCTTCAGAAAGAAACCCATTTAGTATACCGGCGATGCGCAGAATCTTTAAAGGTATCTCTTTAGGCATTGTCTAGGTGTCCAGGAACACCCTGAGGAGAATAATACATCGTCTGCGATGTCTACCCACGCAGTTCGAAATATTGCTGCAAGGTTTCAAACATTTAATAAAACCTTATGAAACCTTGCAGCAATATTTCGTGCTATGTGGGTAAGTATCGAGAAACTTCCTTGGTACGAAGAAACATCGTCTACAAACCGACTCACCTTATACACTAAATTCAAAAGGTAGCCCTGTGAAGCCTTCAAAATGACGAGGCATTATGATACATCACACAAGGCATTTCACCTGATGTAAATATGATGCGTGAAAAAGAGTAGACGACCCGTTGACTGCACAAGCTAAGGAGCGCACCACCTAAATGTCATCATCGGTGCCCACTCGAATTTTCTAATGTATAAGTGGGAGATTAGGAATTTTGGTCTTTTTGCATTTTAACTTCAGTAAGTAAGTAAGTAATAAACACCATATGACAATAAAATTTCTGAATCTTTATTTCCGGAATTTTGCACTATATGACTTTCAACATTAGGAATTTTGATCCTTTTGTATATTTATTTTCGTACTTAATACTTTATGGTATTAAGACTTTCTGAAACTGGATTTTCGGAATTTTGAACTTTAGGCAAATGTACTTTCGGGTTTTTGACGTTTCAAGATTAAGGACTTTAGGAAACCCTTCCTCGTATCTTACTATAGTCAGGTACCTAGTAATGTTATGCAATATGGAGTTTTAGACTATATTACTATTTTTATTACTATATTACTATTTTAGACCTGACTATAGTCAGGTATTATAGTAATGTTATGTAGAATGTAGTTTTAGACTATAATCTTGAACTATAGCAAGGAACTATATAGTAATGTAGTAAATACTATAGGAGCTTTATGTAGCATATAGTTTTAGACTATAATCTCGGACTGTAGGCAAGTACTATAGTGACATAGTATATAGGAGCTTCTTGTAGAATGTGTATTTAGACTATAATCTTAGACTATAGTCTGGTACTATAATCATGTAGTAAATACTACAGTAAGATAATGTAGCTTGTAGTATTAGACTATATCCTGGACGATAGTCTGATACTATAGTAATCCTATATAGAATGTAGTTTTACTAAGCTCAATGGGGCTCTGTTTTATCGACCGAGAATGTATTATATGCGTGCATATAAAAAGAAAATATCAATGGCGCCATTGTGTCATTTACTGGTACTAAAATTTACATGAAAAAATCTACGGATAACAGCAAAGTACCTTCTAGTAAAAAACTTCAGATCAGGCTTCAGTTACATATTTTTTAGCTTACGTAGAGGCTAATCATCGCGGCTGGGGCGAGCACCTGCACGAGTTACGGCATGCGAGCACTAAAGTATATATTTATAGTTGCTTGAATATATCATAGTTATTCAAATATTTTACTAAAACTGCAATAAAGTGAGTACTGCAATGATATGAAATGGCCGCTGACGGTTTTTCTGCCCCGCAGTTTACAAAAGGTACTTCGTACTCACTTTTTAGATAAAAAACATGTCAAACTGTTCAAAAATTTTAATTATTACCATAAGAATTAGTAACAAAGGAATACAAGGTTTTTTTATCATACTGCTTATATATACTTGCGTATACATATATAAGTTTTTTTAACGTTGTGTTCCAGGACCTTGGTTAAAGAGATAGGTGACTAAAGAAATAATCACACTAATGCGTGGTTTCCAGGACATTTGCTGTCCTGGAACACAACGTTAGAGATATTCTTCTTCAAGGACTGTCCTGGAAGAATGCAAATGTCCTGGAAAGTTGGGTTTAACGCCCGGAAAGTCCTGGAACACAACGTTAAAGATATGTATTATCCATACTTCACGTAAGGTTCTTATTTCATGTAAGCTCAACGCATACTTATTATGCATACTTTACGTATACTTATTGAACTCTTTCAGACTTTATATACATTTAAATATACATTGTCATTTTTTGCAGGAAAAATGTAAGTCTAAAAGGGGTATACTTTACGTATACTGTGACGTGGTAATTCGCGCCCGATCACTAAGTGCACAATTTATTTATTATTTGCCGGATATCGGCGCCGTGTTGATCGCACTAGCGATCGCACGGGTGCACGGCGGTGCGGAGGAAGAGCGGGTGTCTCTTCCTCCTAAGCAATTCGAGGAAAAAGAGGGTGGAATAACTATAAACGCGAATGTTAATTTTATGATATTTATTAAGAAAACTCCCCACTCGGGGTGGTCGCTCGTAGGACGTAGCACCCGAGGAGATCGACTAGAAAGCCACGAAATACTAACAATCACGAAATGAAGGCGAGGGGCGACCGATCGCAGGCCTGCTCCCAACACCCACCACGCGGCTAGTTCGCACGCCGCGCTTTGCGAATATGCGCGTTCGCTCACGCACGTTTTCACTCTTTCTCGCTCTCTCTCTCTCTCTCTCACGTACACTACACTTCACTTACTCACTCGAGTTCAAAGCTGCTCGCTGCTGGTAAAACTTCCCCGGGAAGCCCCGGGGGGGAGGTCGGTGGGGAGCTCAGAGCCTCACGGCCCTTGCTCACCAGTCTGATATCCGTCGTCGTCGAAGATGTCCGGGGCTACGACGTTGACCCTCGGAAGGTGGCTGCTGGGATGGGGTCCTTCCCTTGGACTCCTCGATCCTCTCGTAAACTCACAATGTCCCACACTGCACTTCGCGAGGTGACGCTAAAGGCTCTCTATGCGGTTAGGCTGCCTAGAGCGAACTACCGATCGCCTCGCGCGAAGGGCAGGGTCGCGAAAAAACCACCGAAATCGCGCCCCTCTCTGGCGCTCATCTAGCCCGCGCTTTGCTGTAAACAAAAACCACCAACGGCTTAGGAAATGCTCAGGCCAGCTCGCGACAAAGTCGCGGCGGCCTTGACATTCCTTCCGTGTAAACACTGCTACCGCGTACAGTTTCAATATTCTCAATCTAATATGACTTTTCGGCGATTGCTGTCAGGCCAGCTCGCAAGTTCGCGGCAGCCTTGACATTCCGACGGCCGCAACGAGGGCCAAGCCGACGAGTCGCAAGTAACTCGTCGCAATGCCCCCTCCAAACTTCACCACCGACCCGGAGGTGAAGGTTACAAACAAAACCACCAGCTCTAAAGCATTCTGGACCTCCACTTCTTCCGCGGGAACTTCGTTGGAAGGAACCCACTATTGCCCGCCGGGATGCTGTCGGGCCCGCAGAAAGGCCGAGGCTGCCTCCAGCATTGACGCTGTATGGCGGACAGTAGGGTCACCAAACTCTCCACGAGCAGGCGGAAGTCCCACAAGGTCTCGGCCTCACTACGGGTGCCGGGGGAATGGCTTCCGGGGTGTTCGAGCGGCGGGTTTCGCCTACCACCACGGTTGTCGGCGCTGGCCGCCTCTCTCCCGCCATTGCCCGCAGTACGTCAAGACGTACCCGCTCAGCTGGTCCCGATGCCTCTAGGCCCAGTTACCTCGCCTGTCAACGTTATGCACCCTCCATCTGTTGCTCCACGGTCGGGGCGAGCAGAGGAACACTTTTGGCGTGGCTTGCCGAAAAGGCGCGGACGACGCGCTCGCGGACATGCGCCACTGGCCCGAATGGGTTGAGCCCATTTGGCTTGCCCCCCGCCGATACTCTTCCTCCGTGGATTCCCCTACATGAGGGGGAGCGGTGTGGATGGCTCCGTCGGTGGCTCGCTGGTTTGTTCTCCTCCCCCTTGAGAGAGCCGGTACGCCTCAGCGCGTTCCCGGACTAGCCGGTCGGCGTGCCTCTCAAGGGCTTCTCTGATCTCGGCGTCGGTGCTCGTGGACGGCAAGCCGAGCTCCCTTGCTCGCGCCTTCTTCCGCTTAGATCGGCGGCTCGTCGGCCTTTTCCTCTTTCGGGAGTGTCCCCCGGACGGATCCGAGGAACCCGCCTTATTCGGCGAGTTCGGGCAGACAACGACGAATTCCCGAACCGTTCCGGCCGTTGACGTCGCTGCCTTGGGCGTCCCAGTGGTCCTGGCCCTACGGCCGTGCCGCTCCAAGATCCACCGCGCATGGGTCTTGTCATATCGGGGACAGGTGAGGATTGTGACCCCCCGACGTCCGCAGTTTCGGCAAAACTCCGGCCTTTGGATTCGGGCACAGCCTCGCTGAGTGGCCCTGCTCCTAGCAGCCGAAACAGCTACCCATGGGCGGGTCCACTCGCCGGCCTGTATGTACCGGCTCTAGTTCACCGAACAAACAACCCCGAAGAATCGTACGCTCTTCGTCTTCCTCCACTCAGGGCTCGGGACGAGTCTGGTGACCCTGCTGCCCATTTCCCGAGGTATCTCGGCGGCGCGGGTTCTCGGTCGCGTTTGTCGCGGCTCGAGAGTGGAGGCGGATCCTCGGATCCCGCGACTCCTGTCCCGCCACCGTTGGCGAATCCGCCACTCGGGAGTCAAGGCGAACCCGAAGGTCCTGCGGCTTTCCTCCAGAGGGGTTCTTCTCTTCGTGGAGTACCCGCGGTGCTCCACCCTAAGCTCCATCCTCTTACTTCTCTAGGTTGCTCTCGACGTGGTCCCGAGAATCTCGCCTCCCATGTTCGGAGTTGGGCGTGGCCGTTCCGTCGAACGACGGGCCATCGTCAAGGGTCGGCGAGAAATAATCATCGGTGGTCCACTGGCCTCGAGGATTTGGCTTCTTCTTTTTGCGCCGGGCGGCGTTCTTTGCCTACCGGGGCTTTAAATCTGCTTTGTCCTCGTCTTCGATGTACTCAGCCGGGTATACTGCCTTTCCGAAGGACAAGATCGTCACGAGCGTTTCCACTACCTCCATCGGGGTGGAATTCGTCAGAAGAGCTGGTGTGGATCTGGCGCCAACCAGTGCGTTTAAATCCCGTGCGGCCTCCTCGCTGCCGGCCAATGGGTCGTCCATTGGTTCGTCCGGTTTCTGGATACATTCCACCACCGAGTCGACCGCCACGAAGGTCCGGTCGGACTCTGCCGGCGTAGGTACTCCTTCGGGTACCGGTGGCAACGAGCCCGCCCGCCTTCGGGGTTGAGGAGCGGTTGCAGCTGCTGAGATCCCCAGGCTGACGGAGCAACGCCGCTCTGAGCGCTCGATCTCCTTGAGACGGCGCCGCCGACGTTCGTCGTGTCGCTCGCGGCTGCGCTCTTGCACTATCTCTTCCGTCTGTCGAATAATCTCGAGTATTTGACTCATCCTGCAACAAAAAGAATAATGAAAACCCGACCACGAGGAATTACGTCTTCGAGTATGCCTGCATACATCCGCTCACACTCGTACTTCTACTGCCAGAATAACGTATTCGCACCGCCGGGATCGTCGCATCCGTGCCGCCGTACGACCTAGGGTACCTGCCTCGGAGGCACATAGCGCTCTAGATCCGAAACGTGCACCTTAGCTGATTTTCGGCCTGAGTCCTCCAGTAGAAAAACTACCGGAGAAAGCAGCGCTTTAACCCCCAGGGGGCCTTCAAACTTAGGTGAAAGTTTTGCGGAGATGCCACCTTGCGCATGACTAAGTCGTCCACCTGGACGAGAGTAGCTTTCTTATTTTTATTGTACTCTCTCTCCTGGCGGGCCTGCGCTTGATCGATCTGTTTGCGCACCAAGTCTTTCAGCGCATGGAGCCGCTTTAGTCGATCCAGCCACGCTCCAGGATCCAGGCGCCGTTTTGGACCCCGCTTCTTCACTTCTCTACGAAGGCTCTTCACGGGCTGCGGATGTCGCCCGAAATTTAAGAACGCTGGCGAGACTTTAGTGTTCGACTGCACGGGGGTATTAATCGCATGCCGTAACTCGTGCAGGTGCTCGCTTTCAGCGTCCGATTAGCTCTCTCCACCGGATTTGCTTGGGGTGGTAAAGTGGAGTAGTCACACGTGTAATACCATACTCTCTCAACTAGCTCAGCCAGAAACTTATTGACGAACTCCATGCCGTTGTCTGTCAGGAAGTAATCAGGTGATTCCCAGCGAAACAGCACGAGTTCTTCAAAAGCCCGCGCCACCGTTTTACCATTCACCGACCGTAATGATTTAAACCAAAATATATTTATACTAGCTTTTACTGCGGGGGAGTTCCATTACGTCGGCTGCCACCACGGCCCAAGGCTTCTCGATATTTCGCCTTCCCATTAAGCCTTGCGGGCCGGTTTGCGAAACTTTGTACCGCTGACAGTCCAGACATTGTAGGACAAAGTCCGCACGTCGTGATAGACGCCAGGCAAATAGTACTCGCGCGCCATTCGATCGTACGTCTTCTCGACTCCGAGATGACCTGACGAGGGGTGACAATGCAGGTCCTGCATTATCCTTACCCGATGCTCTATCGGCACGACCAGCCGCCTGTTCTTTTCTTGCGACAACACCGGATCCAATAACGGGTCGCTTGTAAAGCGGTATAGCATTCCGTCGTTAATCCTTCAGTTTGGAAACTTTTTCGGATTGTCTCGCACGTCTTTTACGCGTGCGAGATACCACGGATCCGTGATCGCATCGAAGGAGGCAACTTCTTTCCCTTCGCACGGAACACCACGAGAGAGCGAATCTGGGACGTAATGAAGTGCGTCGCGCTTGTACACAATTTCAAAGTCCCTCAGCCGGATTTAAGACCCGACTGACGTACACGATCGGATGCTCGCGCCCGTCCTCATCGTCTTGGGTTAAAACGGCCCCAATCGCCAGATCGCTCGCGTCACTCTGGACGGCGAACGGCCGCGAGAAATCGGCGCGAGTGAGCACCGGGAATCCCGCTGTTGGATTCCGGCAGGTAACCTCTACGCCGGCAGACATTCCCTCTGTTCCCACTCAAGACCCTGGCAATTTAGCTGGGCTTTTGTTAGCTGCGCGTACACGTCGATCGTTAGCGCCCTGACTCGATCATGGATTTTGCGCGCCGCCTTCGAATTTGGAGGGGTCTCGCGCATTCGCGCGTCATACCCCTCACTCATGCTGGCCAGCACTAATTTTAGGCGGCGCTCAGCACTGATCCGTTCGTCAGCGGTGGGCGAACCCGTCCCTGCTTCACCTCGTGGTTTGTACACGAGGGGCGAGCCTGATCCAGCTCCGTCTATTATTGTGAAGCACGGAAGGCGAACGGCTACGACTTCATAACGCTCGGCCAACCAGCAGCACTCCTTCTCGAGAGCGAGTAGCTACAATTTGTAGTACCCGGCTACTCGGGAGAAAATAACAGCGAGCTACTACCGTTTGTAGCGCACTGCGTGTTTAGAAAATTTTCCGCCAGAAAAGCGAGCTAACAAAATAATATACACGGTGTCCGAGAATGAACTCGGAAATTGGTATTGGTCCTGGAAATTGGTATCGCCGGATAGAGAGTGGAATCCTAAGCAAAAAAGTCAATTCCATCGAAGTCGAGAAATGCACAGTTTTTGATGAGCACGCGGCTCCACTACGCGAGGGAGGGGCAGCAGGGTTGATGGGCGGAGCCTCTCGCTACTCGAAGTAGGAGCCGGCGCTGAAGTGGAGGGAGGGGGGCACCGAAGCGAGCAGCGCAGAACTGCGCATTTCTCGACTTCGGTGTAAGTGACTTTTTTGCTCAGGATTCCACTCTCTATCCGGTGATACCAATTTCCAGGGTTCATTCTCGGATATCGTGTATATATACTAGGAGGTGTTACCCCCTACTCGCTCCGCTCGTCAACTCCCAATTTCGATAGTATCTTTTATCAATTAGTTTAAAATTCTTCATATTTTGAAGTTTGTTTATCTAATCTACGTTTTTCTTATTTTATTATTTTACTTAATTTTTATCATTTTTATTAATTGTATTCAATAGTTACAGTTCCTTACAATACAGAATATAATTGAAATAAAGATTTAAAAAATTAAAGTTCTATTTTTTTCACATCACCTATGAAGTGAATAGATAGATACCTATTTTTTTAGAGTGGTATCCCTAGTAGGCCTAATCCACTTTATATTTATGTACTCAAAAATTTTCTTATATTTTATTAAAATTTTTTATATTATTTTAT
>JAWWEM010050385.1:0-11636 GCA_035582935.1 Ormyrus thymus
TTTTTATTAATTTTTCCTATACGTATATTAAATTTTAGAATACAGTATAGTAATTTTCCTCAGAATACAAGTATGTCCTCCCATTGCTAAACATTATAGTATTTTTTAGTAGGTAATTTTTCTCCGTGTGCGATTAATTGTCTCCGATTCCGATATATTTTTAGTACACGTCAAGCAGATAAAATTCATGGTGTCCAATGCAGTGCCGTTCGCCATATAATTTCATTGAAACAAGTGTTGACAATGTATTAGACATTGTAAAACTAAACTTAGCTTTCTGCAAGCCCTTCACAGATGGTACAAGCCTTCAGGTGATTAAATGTATTATTTTTAGTGTTTGCTGTCATTTGGCGAATAAAACGACAACTGGATCGCGGAAGAGATTACCTGCAAGTTTCGACCAACAATGCTTTCACTTTCGTGGTGCAGAAATCAGCGATGAAAACGTACAACAACTAACCTTCAATATCGCTTCCCTGGAAAGCAGCAAAATGTATCACGAACGTGAGATGCTCATCAAAGTTATTACCTCAGCACAGAAATGCATTAAAGTGCTTTCGAATGTTACCTGGAACAAGGTACTCTAAAGGCAAAAAGCAGCACAAATCTTGTACCAGAGTTCTGGCGCAAAGTAAATGCAGGGAGGAGGGAATAGGAAACTAAAGAGAGATAGAGAGAGAAGAGTATTGATTTATCCATGAATGCCCATGCGTAGACCATGAATTACGGTTAGATTAAAAACAATTCTTAAACTTAATTAGCGGATTAAAGAATAATAGTTGTCTTAACAATATTGGTAGTACGTAAATCACTAAATAATAAAAGAATCTTTCAGAAAAAGTAGAGGGAGTTTTGTATTGGTCCATAATTAGCAATAATAAGTTATTCAATAATAAGTCAAACTTTAAATAAACTATTTGCAGCGTCTTAGAGGGTAGATTTGAAAATTGAACAGCAAATAGCAAAATTAAAACTAATTATAACGAAACAGACGCTTTATTTACAAATTATTAAAAACTAATTAAATTTACAGAAACAACATAATCGAGATACAAATGGGTTGTAAGGTACATCAACGATGCTGCAATGAGGCGAAGATTAAAGTGGAACGCGAAACAAAAATTATGCTTGAAATTGTCGTAATGACGACTGAAGGTGTTACGAAATAAATTGTAAATCTCCTTATTTTTTAGTTTTATTTTATTTTAATAACTACTTTAGATTTAAAGCCTTTTAAAAATATTCTGTCCCGGGCTCGAGATTCGAGTTACCGACCGCGTGCGCGGATTTCATTCCGGGGCCGCAGCTATCTCTTAGCCGATTTTAATCGAAGATGAGAGACCACGGGACAAGCCGCGAAGAGGTGCGCTTGTGGACGTTCTGGTCGGCCGAGACAGTCATTTTTAAGAAGTATTCATGTTTCTATGTTGCTATGGCAATCATTTCTGTTTAATTCTACGGATCAGCTCAAAAAGAAGGCAGACAAAGTTTATCGCTGTTGGAGAAAGGGTGTAAGGAGAAGTTGTAAGACTGTTCGAATTTCAAATAAAACTATTTTTCGTTTTTAACTTGTTTTCTCTTTATAAAAATTGTATAATTTCTAACCGAACAGAAGGTAAAGGCGATCCCTGCCTACTGGCAGGCCTTTTTCGAATCCTCGCCCGTTGTAATGCATAATAAATGATTTACATTTTACAATTTAAAAAAAAAAATTTTCTTCGAATAGTCCCTTTTTAACAATCTCTTTTTTTAATAGTCCCTTGACAATCACAAAATTTAAAGCAGTTAGTCACAATTATTCCTTATTAAAAATTAAAAAAAAATTTAATAACTACATTTCTTCGCTTGAACTAATTCGCGCTAAATTACATTTTTATCAGCGGCAACCTAATGATGATTTCTACAGAAAATATTAGCAGAGCAAAAGCAGCTTTCTAAATTGATTTTTAATTTTATTAAAATTGTACGAAATAAAATTGTTGAATAATTATTACATTATTTATATATTCTACGTAATTATATTAAATATTATTCTGATTAATAATCTTTTTAGTGAATATTTAAATTAAATTAAGACTAACAAACATAAATAATATAATAATTTTTTAATAAATTTATTTCATAAAGAGATTCTTCTAATAATCAGCTGGCTAATGATTAAGCCTTTTAATCCGATTCACTGTGTTTCCGCACCACATGAAGCCCAAATGATGTGACGCCACAGTGAAGAAGAAAAAAAAATGGCGGATCGCAAACTTGAATAAAACTGAAGGGAACAGAAAATCCATCAACTTTATTTAGATAAAGTGAATAATTCTGCTATAAAAGCCTTTGCAAGGTCATAATTACTGTGTATGAAAACAATGCAAAACGATCAATAACATAAGTAAACCGTTTTTTAGATAAGGTTAAACGGCAAAATCAAAGTATATAGAGGCGCAGTGCTGTCCCGCATATTCGTTCGTATAACTCTATACAACTTATACTTTCCTCGGGCGCTACCGCGCCACTTGAGTTCTTTATGTTAAACGCGGTCATTACTTTTTTTTATAGACTGTTAAAAATGATATAGAACTAGTAAATGAATATTTAAACATTAAAAGAGTAATTTATTATTTAATGAATCATTAAATAAGGCATACTGAATGAATTTTCGTGACTGATATAATTAACAAGCAATTAATTCAAGATATAAATACCGTCTTTTCGATAATCTAGGGACGCAGCTCTAAAAATATATTTACATTTTTTACAAAAATAACTATTAATTTGTTTGCATTGTGAGACCAATCAAAGTAACGGTAATTACAAAAAATTACTCATCGACCTCGGCTTTGTTGAAGGAAATTATCTCAGCCGTTACCGTTCGCTAAGCAAGAAATCACTTTTAGACTCATTCACTTGTACATGGTGCATTACTGCTTTATGTAGAGCTCACGTGTTAATTATATATTAGACTTCCAAGAAACTGGACTTATCTAAAGGATGTGCTCGTTGTAAATGACTCCTTTGGACTCGCAACGATTTTATTAATTACTTATTTTCTGTAAAATTGAAATGTTTCTCTTTCATGCTTAATGGGCTATGAAGTTTTAGCCTGTAATGTAGAATTACGTACGGTTAAACGCATTTGTGGCTTGAAATTTTATTTTCAATTTTTGAACGTGTGATATTTTTTATTAACGTCCAAGTTAAATTTTAACGAACGTTGTACAATGTAGCGTAAATAAAAGTTAATTACGATTGCAGTGCCTTTCTAATAAATTAAAGACCCTTGCAGCAATTTTTTTTCTAATCGGCTCATCTTCTAATCTAGAAAACATAATAACTGATCCTATAATGGATTATATAATTTGACTCACACGGAAAAAAATGATTTGTCAAGATCAAGGTCTATTTTTTATTTGGAGCTCATCATTCCATCTGAAAAGGGTCAGCATACCGGTTTCGCCGATCAACGAGAAGATAGCTTTTTTTATTTTATTTTAATTACGTAAGATGGGGTTTCGGATCGAAGTCTGAAATAAGTAATGTTTTATAATACTTGGAATAATTCAATATTCAATAAAATAATTTTACAGGAAATAGAAGTAACTTTGAAATAAATTTCTTTCAATTTTTTTTTATTATGTGTGAGTTCACTTAAGAGTTGATGAATATAAAGGTAGTCTGTTATAACGAGGCAGGATGTATTTATCGAACGAGCGAGTAAAATTATTGTTAAATTAATGAAGGTAATTTTTGGCAGTTAATATTTTTATTGTAAGGGCACTTACCTTGTATAAGCTACTGCCTTTTCCTCTAATAATCGTTCTTACTATTGAGACATTACGTCATGTATTCGACAATAAAATAAATCACTTCTTTCTAGTAAATAATTTAGAAGCTGAGCCTTTGTACTGCTTTGAGCCCAACTGAAGTAGCAATTACTTTAACGGCTTTAAGTAAATAATTTAAGTAATAAATTCTCACAAATAAGCACGTATTTTTATTTTACGAAAAAAATTTCATCATGTTCGAAATATTGCTTTATTTCATTATTCGTTTTATTTCTAGGAAATAAATCATGAAGTTCCCACATACAAAGCACTTCTTGTTCTTTTAGTACTTCTTGATTAAATCTATTGGATCCGATGCAATAAATGCATTGAATTATATATTTTTTTAAATTGTAGATAAAATTTATTTAAAGTTAAAAAAAGTTATTAGCTATAATTTAAAATGATCAATGCATCAAATTAAAAAGTTATTTATTTAATATCTTCAAAATAAAACATATTATGGTGCAAAATTAAAATAATCAAGCTGCTTTTATAAAATGACAGGTAATTTAATAATTTAATATTCAATTGTTTCGTTTTTGCGATTCCATACACTTCATGAAAGCGCCAGCTGTTTCGCAGTCAGTATCTCTTTCTAAAAAAGAATTTCCAACAATTTAAGAATTATATAATAGGTGAATTATGAGCGCGAATAAAAATGTGCACAGTGATTCTTACTAGTTTCAATGCACGTCTTCACAGCTTTTCTTTCAGCTTCCATTTTCACATTATCATGTTCCTTGGCGATCATTTTTAAAACATTGTCTTCATTTATGGTTCCATCTTCTTCCATCTGCATATTACAAAATAAATGTTAAACTTTAAAAAAATATTGCAATAATATACGAATAACTTACAATTCCAATGCCTTTCAGATAACACGCTTCAAGACACTTCAGCTTTTCTTCTAAGTCTGCTTTCTTTTGTTCGGATTTTTTTGCCTCTGCGAATGATTGCTCGTTAATTCCAATATCCTTCATACAAGATTCTCGTAGAGCTACGCTATTCGAATTTGCCTACAAATTTCATTTACAAAGTTTAGCACATCACAAAAAAGACACGATTTACTGCGTACCAGCAGAACTTACTTTCGACGAAAAAATAAAGGCAAAGATGAGCAGCAGCAAAAAGAACGACCGCATCTTGGAGGATTCGAGGCTCGCTTTAGAATGACTCGTGAACTCGTTCAATTTACAGCGGAAAACAAGAAAAAAAAATGATTTGCATTATGATTTTGTTCAGGGCGACGGAAGCGGTTATTTAAAATCGAAATAAGTATAATCAAAACTTATTTTCACGCTTCCGCATTTCTATTCTGTTTTCCATTCATATTGTGCGAATTTACGTAACCGAATTCAATGGACAATTTGACTACGTATTGATAAGAACTCAAATTAAACATAATTAAATCAAGTTCATTTTAATAAAATGCCTATTGTTTTGTATTTGACGTACCCTTTTATTTTACGACTCTTTATTGTCATTTAAAAATAGTTATAAAATTTATTAGATTAATGTTTTAATATAAACTTTTAATGATTTCAAAAATCTAATGTAATTATGAAAAATAAAAATTCATCTTCAAAATGATAAAATAGACGAATAAAAACTACATTATAAAAAGTAGTAGATATAAATATAGGAATGTTAAATGAATCGTGCATTACAAAGATTAATGCAGTATTTTTATCGAAACTTTTTTTTACATTTTTGTTACACATTGATTTAAAAATTTCGTATCTTCTTAAAAGTTCATAAAGTGCAGCTTAACATTCAGAGAATGAATTTCTCCATATAAAATTTTATTATACAGTCGATGAGCGCAGAAACGATTCAACAGAGTAAACAAGATCACAGTAATTGTCTCCTTCTAAACCCTGGTAGAAATTGAAAACATTTTTAGAGCATTTTTTGGCCAGTTTTTCATAAATGGCCAAAAAATACTTCATAATTGGCCAATAAATGCTAAAATTTAATCTCAAAGCATTAAAAATGGTTTGATTTCTACTAGGGAAATGCAAAATACGATTTATAAAATGTTTGCGTTTGTTTCACATGTTATTTTATACATTTTGATAAAGCATTTATCTAGGTTTCTTACACTAGAAGTAAAAACGCAGTACACTAGCGTATAAAACAAAGCTCGTCTAGATCATAAAGCAATTTACTAAAAGTTCAACGATTCATTCTTACTTGAGTTCTTCTTAGCACACTCAGTCACTACTTTTTTCAGGAGTTCTACATTTTCTAAATGATGAAATTTGATGAGAGCATCTATATCCAGAGTGAGATTTTCCTTTATCTGCATTTGGACCCTTAGTCCTGACCGCACTTGCAACTTCTTCTTTCTTTAAACCTGATGCATCAAAACACTTTTTTAACATATTGCCCTCTTCTTTAGATACGGTAAAGCTGTAGGAAATTTTTTGTGCAAAAAATATCACGCTCTTTCCTTATTAACAATCAACAATGAATATAATTTTATAAAACATGTTACCTCTCTGCTATCTGCAAGAGCAGTGGCAAGCAACAAAATCATTACGATAAAAAGCATTGTGGCTGAACTGTACGCTGAAATTCTGAAGCCATAAAGTCTACTAAAGTCATAAAAGAGAAACACTGTGGCTAATTAGCTACGTGCGACAAGGATGTTCAAAATTTGTTCTAATTAATAAAGCGTTATTATGTACTTACATAATGGTCATTATTTTGAGATGTATTGTTTTGGAACAACAGAGGGAAAAAATTACTGGAATTCCAATAAACCTAAATTACGAGAATAAAATTTATTCTTATGTTGTTGAATCAAACTTTTGCGTATTATATAAAAAAGCAGGTTTAGGAAATAAATAATAACATACATTTTTTCTACAAATCGTTTTATATTTTATGTGAATTATAAACAAGATTAGTAAAAAAAAGGCAGTATGAACATAATATTTGATTCTATGACTTACTAATTTATGTTTATTCTATTTTAAATTAGTACGTAGATCATCGGCGAACTGTTGAGGAACTTCTTCATTTAATAAAAATTCTTCTAATAATAGTTGAATCCTAATGAACAAACCATCAGCATATGAGACCTTTCGCATACATTTTCAGCTAAAAAAGAGTAACAGTAAAATAGATTAAAATATTTACCAGAAACTATAATCATAAAAAAGAAATACCGATTAAACAAAAAAATTCATGAATATATTTATGAGTTCAAAAACTAAAGTAACAGCTAAATCTTGTCAGCGACTGTATTATTTATAAAGAAAATTAGCTTTAGCTTGAGTTAGATAAATTGAAGAGGCCGGGCGGTTTACTGCAAAAGCAGGCAAGTCTGACCACCTATAACGTGCTTGAATTTAATTAGGAAGGTTTAATGCGTAGAAAAGGGATTCTAAAGAAAGGGAATTTTTAACCATGAAAAGGATTTTCCGAGTAAAAAATTGCCACTTAGTCTTTCTTAGCACTTGCTGAAGAACGAGTCACCGACGCTCATCCCAATCTATCGCTACGAAAGTATAATAGGCTTAAAGTGAACATTTATTACGTTAAGTTATGTCAGGAAATAGCATTAGTAAACAAGTCTTCAAAATTTTTTTTAGCATCATGTATTTATTAAAGAAATTAAAACTAATGAAAAGGAAGTCGCTTTAAAAGAGGCTGTCATAGAGGGTTGTGATATATACCTAATAATTCTTTGCGTTTACTCTCTCTTTTATCGTCTTTATCTACAAAACTATAAGAGCTGGTTCAATTTACCTTTCTGCTTAGCAAAAATGTATAGATTCAAGCCGTAAAAATTATGAAGCAAAAAAAAAAAAAAAAAAATAAAAATAATTTTATCTCTAATATTATTTCTATAACTTACTTGATCATTTTTTTTGACTATAAAGCAAGCAGTAAAAATTATATAAAGCGACTGATAAACGTATTAAGACCTTCAAACATTCTAATAGAGCATCAAAATATTCCAGAACTACAATTTATTCCAGAGATAATTTTCACTCTGCTTCCCCCACTCCTTTACCTTTCGTGTTGCACCTCTCAATATTCGTCCTCATAATGTCCCGCTGAACCCCGGGCTTGCCTGACAACAAGTGCTCCATCGCCTTTTCCATGTCGAACGACCCGTCGGGCTTCAGCTGCAACACGTTACATTGCTTTTACACGTCCAGCGCCGAAAGCCGGAGCCAAAACTAAGGTGATTAGGTGAGATCAAGGCTGCGCGTGGATGGGAGTCCGAGAGGGACCGGTTCTTGTCATGCGAGGCGCGAGATGAATGGCTCTCTCTCTCTCTCTCTCTCCGACTGTCGGTGTCAACGTCGCCCGTAAAATCGCGATGTATGCGCAAGGTGAACTCGGACACAACGACTTTCGTAAGCTTCGCATGCGATATTCGGAGAAGATTTGAATACGTAACGGTCCGTCTGCGAATAATTATTTGCGAACAAAGGATTCGGGTTGAAGCGATGTTTATTATGATTGGGTGCGAATCTGTAAATGAATAGATTTTTAGTATCACTGAGAGAAGAAGTATAGTAAAAATTACAAATAGTCTTGTAAAAATGACCATAAAGCCACCACAGACTGTGAGTGCCCAAAAAATTTCTACACTTTGTAAAAAATTATACTATGATGTTTGGTCAATTTACAGTAGTAAAATATACAGTAGTAAAATTCCCTATATATATGTAAGAAATTTTACTATATTGTTTGGTAAATTTTCCTATAAAGTATGGTCATTCTTTTGGTTCTGACAGTCTGTGGTGGCCTTACCAGATAGTACGGTAATTATTACTAAACTTTTCTCTCAGTGTACGAAAGAGATTGAACCGAAACGATCTAATAATTCTTACGAATAATAATAGCTTATCAACTCCAATCTGTCAACTTACGATCTTAAGCGTTCTGAACATGCACGCATCCACACACTTAGATTTATCGTATATCCCGTTGGTGTTGTTCTTAGGAGCAGCGTAGGCGTATTCCTCCACGGTGATATTATTCTCCTTCGCGCAATCGCACAGCAAGTTCATGTAATTCTGGTACCGCTCCTCGTTCGTCTCCGCTTGCAAGTTCTGGAAGAATTGAGATCCGCCTCGTGAGATATCCTCGTTCGGAGGGAAAGAACCTTTCTTCGCACCCTTCCTCGACTTACTTTTATCAGAACGAAGATGCTAAGCGCGTGGAGGCAGACGAAGAGTCGCATTTCGAGCTGCGCGAGCGATCTTCTGGGATATTTGACGGCTTCGCTCAATTTATAGTGCAAGTCTGAATATTATTCACTTTACGGCCTCATTCGAGAGTCGGATATTACAAATTTTCATTTAATAGAACGTTGACAAATTGCGTTTAGAGCCGACTGTATGGAAATTTTGCATTATCCTCGTAACAATTGTATGATCAATTAACAAATTTATATTTCTATTTGAATTAAACCTGCAGTTTTCACTTCACTTTTGAATGGAAAAAGAACTATACTGATTAAAAAAGTTTTTATTCAAGTAAGATATAGTGATTGGTGTTTATTGAGCTCATTAATACAATTTATATCTTCCGTAACATTATTGTTAGAACATCTTCATAAATAAAAAATTATTTTTTGCAGAAGTAGGTCATTGAACAATTCATTACTGAATATAAACCTGCAATTAAAATCATTAAAGTATCCTTTTTTGATTATAAATAGTAAAATAAATATTTTTATAAAAAAAGATTGCCTTTTCAAATTTAAATAATTGACTACATTTTATTTTAATGCTGTTTTCTGTCCAGTGAAAGGAGGAAAAATTTAGTAGGACAAAAGAAAAATTAAAAAAATATTCGCATTTTCCAAACGGAAGTTGCACTGCAGTATTATTTTTTGACAAGCAAACGTATATCCTGTTTACCAAGATGTTTTCTACTTTTAATTCAAGTTTATAAAACAATCGTTCAATTTGAATCCCGACCAAACGTGGAAATTCACCACTCAAACAGAAAACCATCTATCTCTTATAACCAAAATGAAATCTCTCACCGAATGATCCAGCGCCAGATCCTCCCGCGGTGCCGATCTCTCGTCTAAAAAACAAACTCGACCCATCAAACTAAGAGGCGTAGCTAAATCTTCCATAGCCGCTCTTTGTCGAACAAATAGAGGCGCATGAGTCACATCCTGCACGGGACCGAGAGAGCTGCGAGAGCCTCGAACATCGAACGCGACGAAGACAGCCAAATAAATAAAACCATTTACTGCCGATTATTCGCCGATCGGGAGGACGTTACGTAAGCCGATTTTTTGTGCGCCGCGGGCGGATCGACCGAGACCTGGATGTATCCTGTACAATGGCGATTGAAAAGAAGGGGAGGAGGACCAGTTTGACCATTTTTCCGAAGAGGAGTCCGAAGTCCAAAGCCGAATTTCATAATTTGACCGCTCGGCAAAAAAAAAGAAAAAAAAAAAAACAAAGAGGGTAAAGACCTTTGCCAAGCCGTGGAGGAGTAAACAAGCGTGATGCGAGACAAATACTAATCGCGCTTCCTACTTTTTTCGCGCGCCGCGGACTGTCAATTGGCTTTTTAGAATTTCGCGGGTAATGAGCATCAAGAGCAATTACGTGATTGGCAGTATTTTTTTGTCTTATTCGATTTTTTCAGAGTTTATAATTTGTTGTTGGATAAGCTGCGGTTATAATAAGAATGTTGAGCTGTAAATACATTTGTATGCTAGGTTGAGTTATAAACAAACAAGTTATCTTAAGGCGAAACTACTTTTTGCAATGAATAAAATCAACTTTTTAGTTTGATATTAAGTAATCTTGGTAATAAAGTATTTAGTCGTTGATTGTCTGGGTTTTCTCATTTTTTAGCCAAAAAAGTTAAGGATTTTTTAAAACTTATATTTAAAATAACATTGAAAATTAATAAGCTATAATTATACAAAATGTATTATTTATTTATTGTTATACCCGAATATGGACGGAAAGTTTTTTTAATTAGTGCGATTCGGAATTCGTATCATTGTTTCATGTTTTAATGTAATGAATCTGAGTCATTATTTATGTAACTCAGCTGCATAAATATGATTAAGAAATGTGTTAAAAAATCGACGACTGTTATACAATGATCCAATTCTGTTCCAAAAAATACAATCAGGCAATTACATCTTAATATACATATCTGTCACTTCACTAATTTAATCATTTTAAATGCTTATGTTCATTTACTTACTTATTGAACAATTAAAAAAGTCAAAATCAGTACATCAAATTTGCTTTGTTATAAATTAAAATAACTTTAGATTATAGGAAAATTCTGCTTGAAGGCAGCTATGTGTTTAAATGCAACACGTAAGATGAATTATAAGAAACTTTATTGGCCTTGCTTGGAGGACAAATAAAATGTCTTAAAAAATAGAAGTTTATTTTAATAATTATCATCGATTAAGGGAACTTAAATTAAAATTTTTTTAGTAAATTTCAAGAACCTGAAATAGATACACAGATGTGTTTAGACACCTAATAATGTGAAGGTTTCATTGCTAATTAAAAGCAATTTAAAGGAAATTCACGCTGCTTTTGTTGCTAACTGAATGTGAGTAAGATGTGCTTTTTATGCAAATTATTAGCGTGTACATCAAAGATATACCAAAAAATGTTGGCAAATATATTTCAAAACTTGTAAATACATGGAGAAACCTGTTGGAGCCTTCAAATAAAATTTGAATACTAGTAACACTTTTGAGCTCAGAAATCTAAAAATAATGTTCGATAAACAATAACGGTTATTTAAAAAAAATAACATTAAAAGTATCTTTCAGTAATTATTATACTGATA
>JAWWEM010050386.1:0-11633 GCA_035582935.1 Ormyrus thymus
GCGCGTGCGTTCGGCCGGAGCATCCCGGCTCCGGTAATCTCGTTCGGTCGGCCTCCCCAGAGACGGATTCTCTGGGTGATCCGTGAAATAAATAATAGTACGTTGTTCGGGAACACGGTGCGGCGTCGCACCGTGCACAATGTTACAACTTATAACTCTTAAATTAAATTAACTGGTCTGAAAAAAATGTTGATAATTTAGATTATAAATAGCTATAATCTGTAAAAATTTAAAGCTATTTTGTCAACTAGTTTTTGAGTAAATAGTTGAAAACGAAAAAAATTCATTTTTTATGCCAATGATTACGGGAGTATAGTCAAGTTAGATTGTTTGTATATTTCGGTCGAATTCGTTGTGCAGATTATGAAACTTATTAGGTCCAAAGAGGTTAAGGTTTCATTTTTTTTTTATAAAATTTTTTGAATGGGTACATCCTAGTGAATAATAGGCGGGAAGTAATTCGCAAGCGAGAAATAAAGACTTCGGCGTATAGTTTTACTTTTTTTCTTTTGTTTTATTAATTTATTTAAATCTTTTTTGTCAGAACAATGCACATACAGTCAATCTGTATTGATGCTACATAAAATATCGTGTTTCTATATTTTTTGGTTTACATTCGGAATACAACAATTGCTTTCACAATAGAACTATTGATTCTAAAAAACCAATTAGTTTTTCAACGAATGCTTCACTTTAGCTCCTCTCCCTCCGTGAATTTTCATTATAGTTTTATTTCACTGCAACATCACAGATGATGTGAAAATTCTATGACTTAGAGTGCTCAAAATTATGGAATAATAAAGCTTTGAAAAGTATCTTGTTTAACGCAAGGTTCTCTACGTTAATAATAAACTCGCGTCGACTAACTCAAATTCAAATTATGCATTTTTAAAATACAAATAATTGCGTAACGCTAAATGTTACAAATAATTTCAATAGGAAACATCGACACGATTGAACTTGATTTGTCTTTTTGAACAATATTTAAGCATGGGGCTTTCGGAATTTGTCGCCGGCGTATTTTGCACAAGCTCCTAATTCCTCCTCAATGCGAAGAATTTGGTTGTATTTCGCCAGACGCTCGGAGCGGCAAGGCGCACCAGTCTTGATTTGTCCGGTGGATAGACCAACTACCAAGTCAGCGATGAACGTATCTTCAGTCTCACCAGAACGATGCGAGACCATCGTGCCCCAACCAGCGCTCTTGGCAAGGTTGTGCGCTTGAATTGATTCGGTGACACTGCCGATCTGGTTAACCTTAAGAAGTAAGCAGTTGCAAGCTTTCTTCTCGATGGCAGTCTTGATTCTGAAATAAAATTTTGTTTTATTGATATCTTTCATTAAAATTTTGCGCAGTTAATTAATTAAATATAATTTTAAATTTAAAAAAAATTTAAATTATAAATTTTTTAATATCTTTCAAAGATCATTTACCTTTCTGGATTTGTTACAGTAAGATCGTCACCGACAATTTGGATTGGCGTAGAAGCAGTGATAGAACTCCACGAGTCCCATCCATCTTGGTCGAAGGGATCCTCGATGGATACAATGGGGAACTCTTTAACCCATCCCAAGTATAGGTCTTGCAGAGCCGAAGGGTCCAGGTATGTGCTTGGATCGGATTTCTCATTTTTGAAGTCCAGATCGTACTTGCCATTTTTGTGAAATTCAGATGCGGCTACATCCATACCAATTTTGATTTTGCCTTCATAGCCGGCAATCTAATGAAACAATAGTTATTATAAATACTATTAATCTTTTTTAACGCAATAAATAAATCAATATATACTTTGATGGCCTCCATAATAAGGTTAATGGCTTCTTTGTTTTCCAAAATGTTGGGAGCAAAGCCACCTTCGTCACCAACAGCAGTGGCATCAAGACCAAACTTCTTCTTGATAGTATTCTTTAAGTGGTGGTAGACTTCACTGCCCATCTTCATGGCTTCAGTGAAGTTCTGAGCTCCAGTGGGCAGGATCATGAACTCCTGCATGGCTAGTTTATTACCAGCATGAGAGCCACCATTGATGACATTGAACGCTGGAGTTGGCAAGATGATTTCCTTGTTTCCAGCTAACTCAGCAATGTATCTATAAATAAGATAGTTTTATTTAAGTACATTAAAAAAAGGAATTTTTTTTATTAAATAATAATTGAGTTGAAACTTGAATTTACTTGTAAAGAGGAACACCCTTCTTTGCAGCTCCTGCTTTGCACACAGCCAACGAAACACCAAGGATAGCATTGGCTCCAAGTTTTGCTTTGTTTGGTGTTCCATCGATTTTCAATAAAAGGTTGTCAATATCTGTTTGTTGGGTTACTTCTAAGTTGCTCTGATGAAATAACAAAAATGTATTATCAATCTTGTATGTTAATCCTCTCGTTTATTTAAAAATTATATTTCATACCTTTAAAAGTTCAGGAGCAATTATATTGTTAATATTGTCGACAGCTTTGAAAACTGATTTACCATGGTATTTGGATTTGTCGTTATCTCTTAATTCCAAAGCTTCATGAACTCCAGTAGAAGCTCCAGAAGGAACAGCAGCACGGAAGAGTCCACAATCAGTCACAAGATCAACCTATATTTAACAATAATTAATAAGTGCAAAAATAAATGAATTTTTCAACAAAAATGTTTAAGATATATTTTTAAAATAATTGAATGCACAAAAAAAAGACATTGATGCTAAGTGAAACTATTATCCTTGCAAACGAGACATAATCACCTCGACAGTCGGGTTTCCACGAGAGTCGTAGATTTGACGAGCCTTGATGCTTACGATCGGCATGTTGTGAATGCTCCGTTTGAATGTTACCGTCAAAGTCCTGAAAGCACAATTAAACGCGTATCAATGCCAAGGTCTGTCCTAAACTCGTGTGCAGTTCTTTTTTCGTCCGCACTCTATAAAAATCAACCCTGCCTCCGAAAGAATTTATTTCCTCTAAGCTCTCCGTAGTGCTATAATATTCTTATGTAACTAATCAATGAATTTCGCCACAAAGCTTGGGTCTAAATACGTAAAATAGAACACTGACTGACAAAAGCGAATCGTGGAAATCGAGATTCAAAGATTCAGATCTGTTCCAAGTGCTGACATCACAATTAGACAGTCTACCTTGCACTTACGTTCCCACGGATAACAGTGACCTTGCCAAGGTCATTGGAGTCAGCAATCCAGAGTTTAGAGATTTTTTTGGTTTGCCGACTGCTACCTACGCGGTGAAACGTTTTAGCACTGGAGATATCGAAATCTAGCGATTTCCTTCGGAAAAGCGAGGTTCGTTAGATCATCTTTTTTTAGCGAATGTCGCATGTGCAGTGACGCAAGGTACAGGCAATTCGCGAAAATTCCTACTTTTTCAAATTGCACTTTTCGATGAGGTTCCGAAGAGGCGACAGTGAAGGATTTTACTAGACAAGAAAAAAGATTAATTGAGCTGATTTTCTCTCACCTGATACACTGCACGACAAGCCGGCGACGAAAGTTCAAAATGGACTGCGATTTTTGCCAACGATGAAACGGGCTTTGGCCGACGTGAGCGCACTCACTGAATAAACTGCCAGTCCTAGTAACTTTGGTGCGCGCGCGAACCGCGAAATTTATTGATCCGCGGCTATCGGCAGGTTCGAAAAATGCAAGTTTTCCACACTCAATCGATGTGTTATGTTTTAGAGGTGACATTGAACTTGTTTTTCAATAGTGACGTAGAATTTTAAGAGTATTTAGCGTAAAAAAGGAGATTTGAATAGGGAAAAAGATCTAGGGAATAAGTTAAAGTTTCTATAATGCGGGAATTCAAATCGATTTACTGATTTCTTTATTTACACAATTTTTAATATAACATTGTTTTGTATAAAAAGCAATATTTACATATATAAATTAATGACGATTTTCTCGTGATTACGTAATAAATTTAAATACAAAAATAACTTCAAGGTGTAGTTTCAAGTTAGTGGAAGTAACATTAAAGACAAATTTAGTCATAATATTTAAGTAAAAGTATAGCTAACAGCAGTATTCAATTCAACATCATAGATGTACTATAGAAAAAATATAATTCTACCACTGTGGAAGTCCAAACTTTTCAATGCGTTTTACTTGTGTGTCCAAATCTATTTGAACTTTTTTCCTCATGTAGAAAATTGGGCAATCTCGGCTACAAAAAAGCACATTATTATATAGTAGAAAAACTAAACAAGATACTGCTAATTTTATATTGCAAAAATAATCACCTGGTACAGATGACTTCTTGATGAAGACTTCCCTGACATCTCTGGCATTCAGCCCATAATCTACAGAACTTTTCTTCCAACTTTCTACTGTTGTATATTTCATTTTGAATAATCTCAGATTCTTTTTCTTCACAATACTGACAAAGAGCTTTAGCTTCTCGATCTGCAGGTAAAACAGCTTTGCATCCCAAACAAGCTTCTTTTTTACGTGTAAAAGCTACCAGCGCTCCCACTTTGGATGTAGCAACAGATTTGGTCCTTGTGTGTTCACCCTTTAATAGCAGAGACTCCGCTTTATCGCCAAGAATAGGTTCGAAAATACGAACAAGTGGCTTGGATAATTGATTTTCTAGGTAATAATTCGTATCGATTGGTATATTATTTTCTAGTACATAAATTGGATCTTCGGCTTTCTGATAAGCCGGTACTCCTTTGGGTCCACTTATAAATACATAGGGAATACGATCTCCAAGTTTAGGTGCTGTACCAGCATCACGCTTTTTCATCTTAGCGGCTAATTCTACATGAGCTTGTTTAGCTGTGTAATCAGTTTTCGTTAATTCTTTTGTGATGACTAACTGGGAAATATCAATACGATTACACAGTAAATCGCTAATTATTTGTTTAGCGTAATCGATCGCATCGTCTGGATTTCTATCAATCAATAGTTTTTGAAGGCACGTGTTCATCATATTAGCAACTAAAGGACAATTATCTCTTCTAACGGTTTCTAAACCCTTACAGTCCATTTTATCATATTTGTCTGGTCTCGTAAAGTAGAGGCCAGCATAACGTTTTTTATTTATTAATAAGTATGGAAAGTATACTTTTTCGAATTCTAATTTAATCGGTTTGATGAATTTTGAAGTTACAAATTCAGCAGCTTCTTTTCCAAGTTTCATTGCTTCTTCGAGAGTTTTAACTCCAAATTTAACCATTACAGAATCAGTGTCACCGTAAATAACAATCGAATCGTGCGCGTAACCATTTTCTTTTTTGTAATGAGATTCCACTTCTTGCTTTGTTTTTTCTATCATAGTTCGACCGTAAGCAGTAACGCTCTAGAAAAAAAATTTTAAATTATAATAAAAATTTTTATAAATTTTACAAAGATTTTTCAAGAAGCTGTTTAGTACTTACAGAAGATATATCTAAACACGGTAATTTTCCTTGTTGGGCACCGGTGAAACCGTATACAGAATTGGCAGATACTTTTAGAGCATACTGTCGACCATCAAGTACTTTTTGTTTCAGAGGATCCGTTTCTTTCTTTAATTCAGCTTTTGCAACTTTTCTTGCAGTGAGCAAATGTTCTAAAATTTCGGGCAATATTCCTTTCCTTACGCTACTTTTAATGAAGCTACAATTTGTCGGAGTTTTAGTTACGTCATCCTCTGGGACTTTATATTGATTTTGTGCAGCAGTACTTAGAAGTGTCGTATAACAAAGATTATGTGCCATAATTATACTTGGATACAAAGAACTGAAATCCAGTGTAGCAATGGGATCATTGTAATATCCACGAATAGGTTCTATAACGGTAGCTCCTTCAAATTGTTCATCCGATCCTTGACCATGATGCACTGGTATGAGATATCCTCTTTCAATTGTCTGAAAAAAAGTGGAGCAGGCCATGAATATATAATAATTCTGTCAATTGGAAATTTTTATAGGAATAAAATTACTTTTCTTAACAGCTGAGAAACAACTTTAATTTGTTGACCTCTTGTTAATAAACTTGATAAAGAAACTCCTGTAACCCTTGCCATTTCCATATATATAATAATACACATGAGTTTATCCAATAATCTAAGAGGGAGATATGCATCTTTTAAACAATAAACAGCTAAACGTCTCCTTGTTTGAGCATTCCCTTTTTGCAAGTCAGAAATAATACTATGATGGACATCTTCCTTTTGTTCTCCAAGGAAATGATAACTCACGGCATTTAATGTGTAAGATCTTAATTTGTAATCTCTTACCAAAACCTTAAATTAATACTGTTAATTAATACCTTTCAATTAATACAATATTTTTAAGTTTGTAAATATCGATTACCAGCAGGAGGTCAAAAGGCACGCGTCCTTCAAAATTAACAAATTTATTTTCTCTTCTGCCCATTTGTTTACTTTGTAAAACTGTATTTTTTATCACAGATCTTATATTTTTGATTCTACCAAGAAAATTAAAATCTATAACATTCAGATGTTGAGCTCGGTTGATTAAATAAGGAAAGTCGAAATTATTAATATTGTATCCAGTAAAAATATCAGGATCTAATTGTCGAATAAACTCTGCCCATTTCTAAAAACAAAGTACATTTTATGCAAAAAATGTATGCAATTCAAAGATATAAATAAACAAGATTGGTTTTTTTACTTGTAACAGAGTGCTTTCTTTTTGAAAACTTAATACTTGACAACCAACAATTGGAGCACATGTGTCTAATGTAAAAATATTTCTTAAGAAAGGTTCATTCTCCCCTTGCAAAATTACCATGTTTGCAATTTGAATCACTGGATCATGATCCGGCTCAGGGAAAATACCTATGAAATAAATTTTATAAAAAATAAATATTTTTTTAAAAAAGTTTTTCCATTTTTTAGTAAAATTTAGTAGTCATACCTTTACGCCCAGCACATTCAATATCAAAACTGAGAATCCTAAATGGTGCAACTTTCGACCATTCTCCTTCAGGTGCATGAGCTTCAAACTCATCCCAAGCAACATCAACTTCCAACTGACATCTGGTGATAAGCGGTAAATTATGGCCATTCTGTCCTCTTATTTTCCACTTTGTTGGCTTTAATTCTATCCAACAGCAGCCCACCATGTGTGTATCCGCCATGAATCTGAAAAGTAAAATAAATAAATATTCAAAGATAAATTTTTTATTTAAAACGATTTTGAAATATATTTTGTGCACCTGATATCAAAATCAATATTACTCTCAAAGGCTGCATATTTATGATCAAGAGCCTGATATACAACTTGAGTTTCTAATAATCTTTTACAAGGTGCTATCAATCTTGGTAAAGCAACAGTTATTTTTAGAAAAGAATCTTTTTTCTCTCCAGTATAACCAAAAACTGTTTGACGTTCAACTATTTCTACAGCCAAAATAAAGTCTTGTATATTTTCAGAATTATTTTTTATATCATTTTTGACTGCATAATTCAAAGCTTCCTATAAATGATAAAATAATGTTATAATCTGCTTCCAAGTACTTTGAATTCTTAAAACTGACCTTAAATGGTCTGCAATGCGATTCATTAAATTTTGGATGAGCAGATACAAAGAAATATGGACAAAAACCATGTACGTGACAACAAACTGAATTTCCTAGTTCAGTTACTCCATACATTCTCATTACAGGAACTGGTCCTACCTTACTTCCAGGCATCCCAGGCAAAGGTTTACCTAAAAACCATTAAAATTTGTAATTATTTGTATTCAGTAGAAGCCAAAATTTGTTTATATTACATTGTAATCTCACCTGTATAATGATCAATCTCTATTTGCTGAAAACAAAGATTATCCTTAGATGGATCCAGAGGTCGAGGATCGGGTCTACTCCATTTTGATGATGTGTTTTCTTGCTCTGGGCCCTTAAAATATAATAAATATTTTATAATAAATTCAACAATGTATTTTAATGATTAAAAAGATGATGATATACTTCTCCAGTTATCTGCATTCCCTCGCTGGAGAATTCTTCTTCAAATTCTTCCATTTGTGCAAGTTCAGACTCAAAAGGTGATGGTTCATCATCATCATTTCTAAAAAAACAATTTAATATAATAATATTTTCTAAATTTAATAAATAATTAAAATTATAACATCTAGCAATCCAATCAAATTACAGGTTATAAAGTTCTTTATAAAAATGAATTTAGCCTAAAAAACGGAGAACAACGTGATAAGTTCTTACCCTTTTTTTGCTTTTTTATTCACCGAAGGTGACGAAAACGGTCGTTTACTCATTTTGCTTAGCGAAAGTGTAACTCTTCAATAAAGCGGGATATAGTAACTTAGCAGATCTGATTGTATCTCGCGCCTACAAAACATCTGCAAAGTATAAAATCCCGCGCAATGGAAGAATAACTTTGCCGCCATTTAAAAATGGCGCATAGCCGCGGGAATTTAAGTTACATGCATCACTTAAAAAAAAGGAATGTAAAAAGTTGAAAACATGTTATTACTTTTTTTAAAAAAATTTTCAATTATTTATTAAGATATATAGGTAACATAAAATTTTTCTAAAATATTTATATACGTTATAACGTTGGCAACTTTTCCATAACACTGTTATAAAATCTAACACAAGCATTAGTCATTATTTTAGATATCACGATGATACATTAATGATAGATTTCATGCAAGAAATAAATATTGTTCAGTTATTGTCACTATCCGACAAAGTATTAAAATACTACAACAAAACAAATCAATGAAACGGTCGTTCTGTAAATGACTTCGCTCATGCTTTTCTTAAATCATACAATACCTGACTAATAATTAAATAAATGAATAAATTGAAATTTTCTTTACATTTTCTCAACGAAATAAAAAATGTTTAATAAAAAAAAGACAATGCAAAAACTAGATGGTTATATATATAACGCCTGCTCCCTCTCATCCTTACACTTCTAGACAGTTATCGTGACGAAAGTTTTTAAAACTTTTTCATAACACGAAAAGACAAGGTTAACCACCCCGAAAGAATATTGACAAATGTAAAAAACAAGCGTCCCCTCAGTCGCCGGTTTGCGTGGACTGATGCGCAGCCCTGGAGGGCAGCGGCACGAGCTGATCGCCAACGGTCAGCGATCCCTGCTGGAATCGCTGCGTCTCCAGGGAGGCGCCTCTCGGGGACACGATCTGCCTCTGCTCCCTCATCCGAGCTATCGGCTCGCGCATCTTGATCCGGTACCAGCCTCCGCGGTGTCGCTTCGCCGCCGGGCTCGACACGATCTCGCTGCTGCTGCCGCTGTCTGGAAATTACAAAAGAGAATTGGGTAGTATAGGGGTTAGGTGCCTCAATAATACCCCTTCGATATACGTATACCTGTGCTGGCTACTGGCTCCTCGTTCGAGTCCGCGCGTTCGCGCGGCCTTTTGCTGGTGGACCGCTGCAGAAGATGCTGGGAACCGAGTGCAGCGAGAGCGTTCAACGACCGAGGCACGACCGGCGAGGCTTGTCTGCTGGAGTTGATCGTCGAGGAGGTCGGCTGCACGCTCCTCGGGGAGAAGCCGGTCTGCGACAGAGGCTCTCGCGCCAGGTTTCGAGAAGTCGCCGAGCTTACCGCTGAAGCAAGAGAATTGCCTGTTTTGAAGGCGAGTTTCTTTTTTTATGTATACAGACGCAAAGTATACCTGGCAGCTTTTTAAGCGCGCTCTTGAAGACTCTGGTCATCGCTGAGAAAATACCGTCCGATTTGTAACTGTCTGTGGCGTGAGTGCTGCTGTCGGCCAAAGGTGGCTGCCCTTCTGGACTACTTTCCTGCTGGCTTTCCTGAGCTGCTTCGCAAGCGGACGCATTTCCGTTGCCGAGACTCGTAGTCGAGCACTCGACTTTGTTGACGACGCTGCTGATTACAGTGACTGGCGAAGGGTGAAAGAGTCCTCTAGTATTTGAAGATTTTAACGTACTTTTACAAAAACCAGCTGCACCTACCTTTATTGGCATTCGAGCTGTTCGCAGAGGCGACGCTCTCCTTGAGTTTCTCGAGGCCCGAATCGATCAGCGACCCCAAGTCCAGGCTGGACAAGCTCTTCGAGTCCGTCTGGCCCACGAGCAGCATCATGACGACGCTCGAGCTCTGAGAGGCCGTCGACTCGCAGCTCTCCACGACGACGCTGGTCTCCCTCTTCTCCTCCAGGGTGACCAGCTTCTCGAAGCAGCTGGTGGACGAGGTGGGCGAGTCCCTGCGACTGCCGTGATCGTCGTCGAGGTCGTCGCGCGCCTCGAAGAAGATCTCGTTGTCGGCCTCGGCGTCCAAGTCCCCCTCCTCGGCGGTCGTCGTGCTGACCGACTGGCTGCACTGGTCCGAGAAGCGGACGCGCTTCTCGCCCGACTCGTTGATTCGAGTGATTCGCTCGAGGACGTCTGGCTTCAGGATGCTTCGCTCGAGCTTCTTCCCCTGCTGCTCGGGAGTCGGCTCGAGCTGCTTCTTTAGGATTGAGCTCATCGGCGAGTTGTTGTCCCTGCGAACGTTATTTTTAATGCAGTAAGTCAGAGGTGACGGGGAACGCGGCTTTTAAAATGCTTCGTTGGACCTAAGTGTACAATGATTTACAGGATCAATGAAAAAAATGAGACCTGCATTGAAAGCCTAAAAAGTCGGAAAAAGAGCGAGTTCAACTACTGCATCCCAAAGTAAAGTTCCTAGTAAACACAGTCGTACCGCGTGCTGTCCGACTCGAGGTTGAGCCTGGCGACGACGGCGTCGAATCCGTTGCTGTGTCCCGTGTAGTACTTGCTCTCCATGGCGGAGGAGGAGGAGGCGGTGCCGCGGCTGCAGGCGCTGCCGGTCGTGTCGAAGGTGAGCTGCTCGCAGGAGGGCGTCTTGAAGACGAACTGCGGGCAGTAGGGCTGCTTCTGGCCCGGCGGCGCCAGGCCGTGAACCGGCGTGCTCGTCTGGCGCATCAGCTCCGGCGGCGAGCTGTGCTGCTTTAGGTGGTGCAGGCTCTGCTTCTTCAGGCGCAGCTCCGCGGCACACAGGAAGGACTTGCTGTCGCCCGGCAGGAACCGATGCTTGCGCTCCGCGGCGTCCGCCGTCAGCTCCATCAGGTCGCAGCTGCTCAACGTCGCCGAGCTCGGCGTCTGCGGAGGCTTCATCGAATCGCGTTTCCTCCACCAGCTTACGCAGGTGGAAGGATGAATTAATCAGCGATTTCGGCTTCGTTTCTGCATACAGCGTTTCGTTTTCGTACCTGCAGGGTGTCGCCGCGACCAACTCCGCTATGCTGAAGTACATGCTGCCGCAGAGCTTGCAGTAGAGTGGCAGATGATAGACGGCTAGGTGGTACAGAAATTCCGATATGTCTGTTGCCGACTCCTTCTGGTCCGGCGCCTTGAACTGCAAGTTTTCTTTCATGCACAGCGCGCACGATGACTTTGGGTGTTTGCTCTCCTCGTGGGCGTTGCGGCACTCGACGCAGCAGAAGATTTTCGAACAGAATCTACAACTGTTTTCTGTTTGCTAATAGCGAGAGACGTTTTATCTTTCAATCTTTAAAGAGCAAATGTGTGCGACGGTATTCAATGCAAAGGTAAATGAACAGTCAAAAAGTGAATTTTTAAAGCTTTAAAATACCCCTATTGAAAAATTCTTATAGAATAGTTTTATAGGGTTTAATATGTGTATTTGCACCCGAATTAATAGGATTCTAT
>JAWWEM010050387.1:0-45859 GCA_035582935.1 Ormyrus thymus
TTACTATACTGTTTGGTAAATTTTCCTATAAATTATGGTAATTTTTTGGTTTTGACAGTCTGTGGCGGTCTTACCAGGCCGTATGATAATTTTTACAAAACTTTTTTCTCAGTGTACGGGTAAATATCCCTTTTTAAAACTATATACTCACGGCTGAAATTTCATCGGCACAACGTTTGGTCAATCAACTCACCTGAAACAAACGAAACGAAGAATTGTTTTTATTCACACTGGCTGTATAAAAGTGCTTGGCGTACAAAAGCAGGAGAATAAGGTGGAAGGGAAGACAAGTGCGCAAAATGACTTTGCTATGGGGAGAAAGGAAGACGGAGTAGGTTCCGGTGTAGGCGCGGCGTCGCTGCGGGCTTGGGGCGCTTTTTTGGGGTGAGCTTCGGTTCCTCGTCGATGACTCACCCGAAAGTTTGCCCCCCTCCCCCTCTTCTCCTTGGCCTCAGATCAACTTTAGATGCGAGATGAAGCCGGCTTTCACAGCCGCAACGAGCCCGGGCTTTATATTCCCCTCTTTCTCTCTCTCTCTCCGCGCGCTCTTACTTTCTCTCTCGCTCGGTTTTAAATAAATAAAGCCGGATTCCCGTACACAGCTGTGCACTCGGCGCACAAAAAAAAGCAGTCGGTAAAACTTAATGGCACGGGGGGGGATTACGATTTTTCGATTTTGGCGAATCGCGATACGGTCCGGATCGCAGTTTACGGGATGTGCAGTTTCGTGGAAATGAAAGCTTTCTCGAAAGTGAACTTTATGAGCTTACGAAATAAATGAAATGGTGCTTACGAACGCAGATAAAATGCTGCATCGGGAAAGTTTCGTAACCGGAATTTGTTTTCTCTGCAAGTAAAATAGATAGGTGAACGCGGGCCCGTCTATATCGCGGCACGAAAAAATTTCATCAGCAAACACACCGCTATCTGACAAGCAGTGGAAAATGGGATGCTTGTACGAAAATCCACTGGCACTTTATCAGATAATGAGTAATTTTTTACCTTTCGGTTTGTTATTAAAACCTCGCCCGGGCACAAACACGCCCGAAGCGCAATGAAAGAGACGGGCGAAGTCGGAGCGCGCGCATCTCCCCCGGTCGCCGATGTACTTCCGCAGTCGGCCGGCCGTAATGTCATTCCGCCTTGCGCGCGCAAAGAGAGAAGAAGAAAGGCCGCCGCTATGGCGTCCTCGTTAATCGATATTTTTACACGCGCATGTACGCGAGCCGATGTGCGCTTCCGGCGGCGCGCAGTAGTCGTCTCTCGTCGGAAAATGTGAAAAAGCTTTCCGATGTGTCGAGAAGGATTTTTCCAATATTTAGTCGCTTTGCTGGTCTCTCCTTTTTCTGTTTTTTTTTTTTTGCTGCGCGTCGTCGTCGCGCCAGTTAGCAGTGCAGACAATTTCACAGCCGATTTTCATGAGCAGTCGTTGAGGAATATAGAGTTTTGCTTTTTTATATCTGCATATAAAAAACGCTTTTATTTCCCTGTTCGTCAAACGCCAATGTCAACGCTCGGGCTCGGTTTTTTGTATCATAATGTTCAAATGCGGCAGGCAGAAGCGCGCGGCTAGTGTTATTCTCGTCAACGTCGAATCATCGTGTTTTATGCCCCTTTAATAATGTCATTTAGCCGAACAATGGCTGGGAGTTTATTGTGCCCATTCACTATTATGAAAAGTACTTTCATATAATTCGCTATAAAATTGGATTCCTATTACTAAGGTTACGTCTTTAACATTTGCAACATAAAGTCATAGTGACTCTTTCAGCAAGCCACGAACATCACTACCAATCATTTTAGCTTTCATTTTTAAGGAGAATGAAACAACAATTAGCATTTTTTACTTTCTTGAAAATATTCAAATTTATTTTCGAAATATGATGAAATATTTCAATGCAGTGGCCAAAATAGCTGTATCCCCTCTTCATTCTTATTTTTCGAACAAAAAAAAAAAAAAAACGAGCTAATTATGTTTGCACAGACTGTACATTTATTTAAATAAAATAATTTCACGTCAAATTTGAACGCTTTTCCACTGATTCATCTTAAGCGTATAGAATTCCCATTCGCGACTCAAGTAACATCCAATGAATATTACAACAGATTTTTCGCTCCCTGCATCCTTTCCCCTCGAAAGACGCCCGCAGCATCGGAGTGCCGCTAATTTCACGCAGGTCTAAACAAAAGACGGAAAAGAAGTCGAGTCCCGAGGGCGGGGGGGGAGAAACGCAGGAAAAGCCATCGACCTGCTCACGCTCGCCCGATCTAAAGAGATTACGCGCGCCTGTATCAAAGAGCCATCAGTTTGCCGGAGAGCGCGTGCCTTCCCGCGCTCGCCCCGGCGAAGATGTAAAGCCCCGCGCGCGACGAGGAATTGGAAATGCAATTTGCGACGGAGGACGAGCAGCGAGCGCTTTTTCATTAGGCTCCCCGGGCTCGCTGTTTTCCTTCCTTTCTCTCGCGCTTTTCCACGATTTACCTCGCCCCCCTCCCGGCGCGTGCACTTTAGCGGTCTGTTTGTTTAGCGCCTCCCGCTCCCCGCCTCGCGCTCATCCGTCAGTAAGGAGAGGTCGGAGCGAAGAAGGCAGAAATGGCGCTCGGCGTGCCAAAAGGCGCGCTTCTGCTCCGGCGGTGCAGACGCGTCGACTCGCGTCGTAATTGCGCGCGCGCGTCGGCGATGCGCATCGTCGCGCCCGCGCAGGTAACGCATTACGCGCGCACTCGGAGTCTGAGGACGCGGAACATCCCTCTCGTAAATCCGGCGCATGAAACTCGAATAAAGCGCGCCGCGGCGCGACGCGCGCGTTTACGAGCGCGCGCCCGCTATGAACTGCCGCCGCCGCCGCAGCCAGTGTCACTTTCGCATTGGATAATGAAGAGCGCACTTAGCCTCTACTTCTCGAGAGAGAGAGAGAGAGAGAGAGAGAGAGAGCTTTCACGACGCGACTCCTGCGTGACTCGATAAATTTAGAGAGGCACCCTGTCGATCGCTCCCTTTTTCTCCACGCAGGTAGACCGCTGCTCCGGATCTTGTTCGAGAGGCGGACACAATCGTTTATCTAAGAGCTCCCCCCCGCGATAAAGCGTTAGAGCTAGGGACGATCGAGTTTTTAAGTAGATAAAGCCCCCATTCGCTCTCCGCTTATCTGCAGCGGGCGGCTGCATTTTTAAGCGCGCGGAGCAGATACACACACACATATATATATATATAACCGGAGAGGAAAGCTCGATGGCAGACGGAGCCCTTCTTTTCCGAAGGCCCATAAACAGGCCGGCAGAGCCGCGCGGCATTTGCATGTTTTAATTAAACATTTAGCGCACAACAAGGCTCACACGCCGCAAGTAGCTCTCTCGCGAATTAGCATAACCCGCGCCCGCCGCGCGAGGCAATTGAATTTCGCGGTGGCCGTTCCCTGCACTTGCAGTTTTCCTCTCTAATTAGCGGCGACCTATTATTACCGCGCCGCCAGCCGAGGAGGAAGAAGCAGCAGACGGACTTGATTAACAGCGGGGGGGAGGAGAGAGGCGCGCGAGAGCCCGTATCCTCTATTTGTCTCTCGCGGGGGGGGGGGGCGACTTCGATCGATCGGTGCACGGCTGCAGCGGCCCGTGAAATGCCGGCGTGTCTGCGCGCTTTCTTGCCGCCAGAACTTTCGGGAATCTGCGTTATAAGGAGAGAGCCGCGGCCCTTTTTTACTGGCTGGCGTTTATTGCGCGGAAAAACGATAACGACCCGCCGAGCCAATTGCGCGTTATGATGATGAGGGAGACAGAGAGAGCTTTATGAATCAAATCATAATAAAGAATCCGAGTGAACTTTATGATTGAGGGCACGAAGCCGAGTGCGCACCAAGTTTTTAATTGCGCATTACGCACTTTTTATACGAACCGACAAAAAGGTAATGCCCGACGCATTAGCAAGCTCGCGTCGCTGAAAACAGCCACCTGCCGCGTGTGAAAGTTGGTTAATGAATTTCTTTCTGTTCGAAAGTCCTTCGCTTCTACCGGAGGGTCGTTTTTTCGTCGGGAGAACAAGGAGGCGTTCCACTCGACGGTCGTCAACGACAATCCACTAACCCTTCAGATTTTCCTTTGACTCCTTCCCCCTCCGAATCACGATTAGATCTCCGCGCGCGATTTTCACTCGGCTTTCCCGACGAGCCAAAAAAACACAAGAGCAAGACGACGGGGAAGAAGAACAACAATGACTAAAACAAGCGGCGAGGGAGCGAAAAGCTCTCTCTCGAATCGAGCACACACGTGTGCAGGCCGCGCCGCCGTCCGCGCGGCAAAAAGAAGAAGACCCGGCGGAAAAAAAAGAAGACGCGGCTCTCTCCCTCGAGAGCCTGCCGCGCACGCGGAGGAAAAAGAGAGAGGGTGAAAAATGCCGGGCGACCTTTCCCTTGAAGTTATTTTTGCCTCGACGTCGCTTTCCCTTCCGGCTCATCGGAGCCTCTCGCGCCACTCACAAAGGGAGACGGGAACGAACGCGCACGCGGACATGCGACTTTTTGCCCCTGAGCCAGTTGTTCCTCCGACTCTGACGAGCTCGTTTTCTACACGCTAATGCGTATCAGTTCGGTCGGACTCGCGACGAGGGCGCGCGGCGACGAAAGCATGACAGCGGGATCGCATTCCGCGGCGTCAAAGACTCTCTCGGCCGGTGCATCGGCGATCCAAAGCTCGGCAAAGCCAGTTTAGCCAGGCATTAGGAGTCGCCTTTCCTCGCCCGGCGGCATCGCAGCCGATCCAGTCGATAAAAGGGTGCGACAAGCAAGGCGGCCGCCTGCAGCGGCGCATCCGGAAAGTGGCGATTCTCCCTCCTCGGCTCGGAGCCCGCCTAGCTGTCCTACCCAAGCGAAACGCTGCTCCAACCTTGCCACAGCCACCCCCGTTCAATCAATACCAGATGCCGGGTAGGCTGCACGCAGAACCGAGAGAGAGAGAGAGAGAGAGGCTGCTTCTCTCTCTCTCATCCTCTCGAGCGATCCCCTCGACCGGAGCGGAGGAGAGCCAGGCAGTCGCGCAGTTCTTCCTACGGCTCGAGGACTGTATTATCGCCTATCGGCTACCGCCCCGCGCTCTTTGATGAGATTTCGCAGCGGAACGAGCGGCGCAAAGGGCTGCTGCCGCTGCTGGCAGCGCAGCCGACGAGCCTCAAGTGCTTTTCGGTTAATTTTCGTTTACACGCGCACGAGAGCAGGCGCACGAGAGGGCGTCGTAATACTTTTTGCCCCGGCGCAGTAAATTCAGCGTTATGAGCTGCGCCCGGCCGAGGGAATTGGCCTCCGGCGCGTCGGCCAATAATCATAACAACCGGCCCCGCTGAATTTTCGCTGTTCTGAACGATTGCCCTGGAAGAATTAAGCGGTCCGAGAGCTTTATCGTTTTCTCCGGGGCGCTGTTTGGAAGCTCCCTCGGAATTTACCGCGCGGCATATATACTTCTCGGGGACAAGTATCGTTACGCGGTAAAGAGCGATTGAATTCGGATTGTGCATCGCGATTGATCGTAAATAACGTCGCTGCTCGGCTCATCCTCTCTCGCCTCCTTGGAACGTTGCCTGAAACAATCGATGTGTGCTCCCGCTCTCTCCGCACACACCGAAAGCGAAACTCCGCGGTACGTTTGCATCGGGCGATAGTTGCATTAGCATGCCGGGCCAATATCGGCTAAACAAGCTCCCCGGCCCCGCTTCGAAATTATACTTCAGAATTCAATTTCGCGTCTTTGGCTCTTTGATCAGCGGGGCCACCGCGCCAAATTGCGCACCGTCACCTGAATTTCGGGCGCGCGGCCGTCGGGCACCGTTTGTCAACGCCCGTATTAATTACGAGTGCTTTTATGACGTTACGAGCCGAGGCGTTTTCGGGTTTAATAAAAGTTTAGGCATTAACTCGTAAACGAGCGCGATTCGAAACCAGCGCGAGTCCCAGTCGAGCCAGGACAATTCCACGCCATCAGGCAGGATTTAGGGGTTAAAATTAGCTGCAAACGAGATTACGCAAGATCTTGGAAGGTCGCCCGGCCGAGGCAGGATCGATTATCCGGGGGGGAGAAAACGGGATCTTAGAATATCCATTCGCGACCCCGAGCCCGGCCAGTCCGAGCCGCAGGACCGCGGACCAGTCGAGCTCGCGCCAAAGTCTCGGGGCTGGGTGCAGCTCGATATGACAAGATAAAGCCTCCGCGGTCAGTCGGCTTATCCCGACGAGAGAGTCGTAATGGGTTTGTCGGGTATAACGGCCGCTAATTGATCCGAGCATTTCGGGGAGGGCGATCGATATACATTAGAGCGACGACGAAATTCATTCCATTAGAGCGGCGCGCGCGGGATATTCTTGCGGGTAAAGAGCCGTCAATCCCGTCGCTGGGCGCGCCGCCGCCGGCCGAGGATGTCGAATATAATTGCGTCGCGGTCGAGAGTGCCGGGCACAAAGGCCCCCTCCTCCCCGCGACGGCACGACACGGACGCGAGCTGCAGATCAAACACCGCGCGCGACTCGACGATCCACGGCGCGTTGGATATACAGGTGCTCGGGCGGTTGCTTGCTGGGAGAATATCGCGCGACGCCGCGTCGATATCAACCGACCCGATCGACTCATCTCATTTTTGCCAGATAGCCATACATCCGAATTGTTTGCGCGTAAAACCGGCTGTGCCGATGATCTAAGCTTTTGTGCCGGAACGCCGAGCTCGTCGCCAGTTAATGGCGATATTTCCGAAAGTATTGCGCAGTAAAGCAGATGATTGACGAAGCGCGGGAACAAGCCCGGAAGCGGCGTGTCTTCGGCATCACGATAAGTCCGGGCTTTACGCCGCTCGGCGCCTCAGTTTGTCCATCATGCGCAGCGAAATTTCCGCGCTCACCCCTCGCGTGCGCTTGCGGGCGGGCGGCAATCGTAACTAGGCGGGCGCGCGATCCTGCAATGGTCGGGAGGAATTACGACTGCGCGATAAGGATCGCGCAGCTTACCGACGGGACGTGACCGAATATAACTGGTCTCTCGCTCTCTCTCTCGCGATGGGGGAGATGCTGCGCGCAACAATGCCTATCCCCCCTCTTATCGGCATCATTTGTCCAGGGGGTGTCTCCGCCCGTGGCAAATAAGCCGAAAGAGTCGGATTTCGAGGCGCCTATCGCCGGGAAGCGCCGAAACGAGAGCGATCGAATTTTATTTGTTCCGCGTAGATGAACGGACGTGTTGGCTAGTGCTGACGCCTGCTCTGCCCTGACTACTTAGTGCCCTTTAGTAGGCATGTGCCGCGACAAAAGGCAATTGCGATACTGTAAATACTTCCCCGAGCTAAACAAATACGCCTCCCTCTGCTTCTCGTCTGACTTTTACGACAACATTGCGCTCTGTTATTGCGATTAATGGCTTGTAGGCAAAAACTTAAACGTTGCATCTCTGACATATGTCTAAAATATTAGAACCCGATACCTGCAGCATAAATGCGTTCGAATCGAGCAAAAAAAAGTGATAAAAAAGTTATTCGAACCCGCGAGATTACACAATGGAATGCAAAGTGGCTGGAAGATAAAATCGGTATTAGCGGAGCTAAGGCTGCTCGAATATAGTTTCAACAAAAGTGTCATTCTTATGTAAAGGCGGATCGGCGCTGCTGCCAAGCCAGTTAGCCGCATTACGCTGCATTATCGGCTTCCGATTACGCGGAGCTTAGCCTTTATGTCGCCAATCATGCGCCAAACTCGCGCTCCCGCTCACTCCGACGTTGCATCATCGCGGCGCGTCGCGTCGGCACGTCCGAGCGGCTCTTTTGTCCCCGGTCCCCGTCGAATTATAGACCGCAAGTTCAAAGGCACTCGCCTCCCTTCTCACCTCGCGGAGAATCCAGAAGTCGACGGCTTTACAGGTCGAATCGCTGTACATCCCATTTACGGGGGAAGGTCGAAAGCTCGAAATGCCAAAAATGCAGTCGAACGTCGGCTCTCCCCAGATTAACGATCGGAGAGAAAAGATTGGGCGCAAACTCGCGCTAAACGCTCGCCGAAGCGTATGCCTGCATGCAGGGCAGCGACCGTCGAATTCCCTTTCGCGCAGCAACAAAGCTTTCAGCGTCGAACAAGCGGCAATAAATCGTCGGGATTCTTCGCCGGCGCTTTCACTGCCCGGAGTGTAAACACGCTCTGGAATAATAGATCCGAGAGCGCGGCCGGCCGGCGGAGCGCGAGAAAAAAGCCCGGGGCGTATCCTGCCTATACCTACGCGGCGAAAGCGTCACGTGCAGAGAGAGAGCACGTTGTTCGCACGTGCGTCGGCTCTCACGCACGCGCGTAATCCGTTGCGTAATCCCGCGACGTCCGCCGCTGAGAGCCGCTATCTAGGCAAACTTTACCCCCGCGGCCGAGAGCGCAGCGGCGCGGCCGGCGGCGGTAGCGGGAGGAGGGGAAAATCGATGCCGAGCGGCCGCCCCATAAAAATTCCCGTGCACGCGAGCTTTTCGCACACCTGCGGGCGCGTGCAAGCCGCGCTATTTTAGGAGAGCGCGCTTTTTTCCCCCCCCGGGCGCACACCCCAGCCTTCCGCCGCTGCCGACTCTGCGAAGAGAGTTTCTTCGAACGATAAAAAAGGCTGCTTTTAAGAGCTGCTCCCGAGCAAAGTTAGATTGAAACGGTCTGACGTGCGAAGGTGCAGAGGAGCGAAGCCGGGGAGCCCCTCGCGGGGGCGGGAGGAGCTTCCATCGATCAAAATCGGTGCGCATCGTTCATTAATCGGGGGGTGGCGCGGGGTATCGCCTTAACAAAAGCCTCGGCAGGGCTGATTAGCCTCGGCGGGGCTCGCCGCCGCTGATTTCGAGGCGTAATAGGCGGCCGCGGCCGAGGCTCCTTCCCGAGGGCGAATTAGCCGTAGCTGCCGGCTGCATTAATGCAGTTACCCGGCGCCGAGCAATTAGTTTTGCGGCCGTCCTAGAAATACCTGCGGCGCGAAGGACGTCACGCCGAAAGGGTCGGATAGATGGATAGAGAGGGACGGAGACGCGGGGAGAGGAGCGGTGTGCGCAAGCGAGCGAGGATTATTATTGAAACGTCAGGAGGGAGGCGGCGGCCCGCCGGCCGACAGGATTAAAGCCATGATCCCGGAAAGCGAGAGACTCCTCCGCACCGGGCGGGAAGTCTGCACTCGAACCTCTGTCCCTCCCGTCGCCCTGACTGAGCCCCCGAGCTTTTTTTCTACACACATCTGGCTCTCGCTTAGAATCAAGCAAAGTATCTCGAGTGTTGTTTAAAAAAAAATTTGCCACCGTCCGACGCGCCCCGCTGCCTTTATAATATATATATATAGAAAATTCGATGTCTGTGTATCGGCGCGGCGGACGCTTCAGGCGGACGACTGCTGTACACGCCGAGGGGCGGCCGCCGCAATTGTTTTCGCTGAATTATTTCGCAGTCTGCTCTTTGTTTGACGAGAGGATGACACTCGTTACGGAGATATTCGCGCAGTCAGGCGCCCATGCGCCCCCCCCCCCCCCTGCGATATGGCTTTATTTTCCGTTCGCAGCTGTATAAGCCGATCACGGGCTCGTCGTTTGGACAATTTCGACGCTTTCATCCTATTTTCAAATGCAGTTTCCTCGCTGCGGAAAAGGCGCGTTTTACGACGAGACATATTAAATTCCTGTAATGACGGGCGTTCTCGCGAAGGGAGCAGCGCTAAATAATCTCGTGCTTCGAGCCCGAAGCCAATGAACCGCCCGGGGGGAAATCGCCGCGGAATTCTATTTTAAAGATGATTGAAACCGACGCGAGCTCTCTCTCCCTCTCTCCCGGCGAAAAGTCCGATCCTCCTCCCCGTGAGAAGGAGCGAAAGCCGATAGTTCGCCAATCGAATAAAAAATCACGCCCCGGCGCGGTCGCTTAAGCATCGCGCGAGATTATTATTACCCGGGATTCTTGCAGCTCCGCCGCGCCTCGGGCCGCGCTTTTCTATCGCGGTTTCGTTCCGACGCGAAGCTTCTCTCGCGGCTCCGCTGCAAAGCCCCGCCGGCGCGCGTTACCCTTATCGTTGATCATGAGGGATGAGCGCCGACGCCGTGTCGGGCGCGCTCTAAAAATTTCCTTTTCTCCTCGAATAAATTTTCGCGGCTTCGAGATTTAGCGCCGGAAAGCGAAAAGTCTGTCGAGGTATCGCGTTATTCATGAAAGGAAAGCAGCCGGCAAGGGGCGAAAATTCAGCGTAATGAAATTTACAACACTTTTACGATCGCGACAAGTTATGAAAGGTTTACACGCTACAACATTTACCACCTCGGCGTGTACAGCGTCGGAGAGCTGCGAGCGTCGGCATCGCCTCGCAAGCGAAGCGAATTAACGAAGAGAGAGGGAGAGAGGGGAGAAAAGTGCCTCGCCTTGCGTGAAATTCATTGTGGCTGATTATGATGGCACGCGCCCTTATCAAAGTCAGCCGAGGGAAATATCGCGGGATGGCCTCTGATAAATTGATTTTAAAAACTGGCTAAAAAAAGAATCGTTTCGGAGGAAGCGCCCCGAGATATCTCCTGCCACATTGCCGTACGAGCACGCTCAGGCGTGAAGGAGAGCGGTGGTGCAGCCCCGACGCGCGATGATCAGTGGCTCGTGCAGAAAATTCCGCAAGAGGGAAAAACAAGTGGACGGGAGAGGGGAATGACATCGCGCCGATGAATAAACAATATGGCTCTGGAATTCCGACGCCGAGTCGAGAGCCCCCGATTCGTCGCCTTCGCCGAGGGGGGCGAAGGAAAAATTGGCGGTAACCGTGGAATAGTTAATCTCCCGTGAAGGAAGCGCTCGCGCATACGTACGAGCGTACGCGTACGAACCCCTCTCGGTGCGCATCGAAACGCGAGGGTTGCAGCCACGTCCAGCTCCGCTCGACTGGGCCGAGAGTTGCGTGGGGAGAGAGAGCTTTTCATATGGAATCGATCGCTTTTTCGAGCCGCGCGGGGAAAGAGGAATTTTACAAAGCCCATTCCCGCCAAATTAGTCCTTCAATTTGAGAAAAAAATAAAGCGGGAAAGCAAAGTCCGCCTCGGACGAGGAAACGAGCCGCGCGCCTGACCCTACGATCGAGCTGAACTTTCGGGAAATAAAGGACGAGGGGCGGCGGTGCCGACCGGACGGCACGAAGCCCTGGAAAAGCGCGCGCCCTCTCTTTTCTCGCTCTCCTCGTCTTATTACGTGCCCGGCATTACGAGCGAGAGAGAGAGAGCCGGCCGGCCGCCTTTAATTACGAGTTGGGATTTTAGTTTCTCCGGGTTCTCTCTCTCTCTGTCGTCGCCGGCGACTTGTTGGATTTGCTCCGTCGGCTACTTTCGCGAAAAATCTGCGCCCCCAAATTGCTGCTGCCTCAGCGCGATATCTTCCGGGTTTAAGGAATTATCGCCGTAGCTGCATTAGCCGCGTTAAACTTGCGCGAGCGGGCGAGATCGCCGGGCGAATTATCCAGGCGACGAAAACGCAAAGTTCAGCGTTATTATTCGAAAATGTTGGTAAGGGAAAAAACTGTAACACAGGCTCGTTTAGCAACGAGTTTTGCCGCAGTCCTGAAAAGCTTCACCTTCCAAATGAAAGGAAAGGAAGAGAAGGGAAAACACTCGTAAAAAGAAGGGAAGAAACGGAATTTATTTCGAGTTCCCGTAGGCAGAGCGCGGAATCAGAGGAGCAGAAAGATAGAAAGAAACACTCGAAAAGGCGAAGCGCGAGAGCAAAGGAAGTAGCCGGGAATTAACAAAGTGCCCCTCTTACTTTTAAAGTTAAATAAGTTGAAAGCGAAGCTCTCCGCGCGCAAAATCGTTCCGTTTGGTACAAACACGTAGAGAGGCACAGAGAGAGAGAGAGAGAGAGAGAGAGAGAGGCGCGTCCTCGTTAAAAAACAATCGACGTCGGCATTCAGTGTCACGGCCGCCGCCGCGCAGAGCAAACCTCGTCTTTTACGCGGGCGAATATTTGCGAGAAGCAATTACAGGAGCGAGCGGATCATCTGCATAAAAATGAAAGCGCCCGCGCAGCTCCTCCCTCCGCGGAGCGACCATTTGAATATGAAGCGGCGCGCAAATTTTTCGACGATGCGTCTCGCGTCCGCCGTAGGCTCACGGCTCTCTCTATTTTTTTTTTTTTTTTTGGAATAAGCTTCGTTTTTCGGGAGAGGACGATTCGGCGAAATTCGAGGACGCTGTTGACGTCGATCGAACTGGATAGGGCTTCGGCAATTTCTCGTCGTTGGTGCTTTATTGCGTTTTAATTTCATTTTTTATGGCTTTACTGTAAATTTCACCAGTATTTTCCATCGAAAACGCTGATTTCGTTAAAGCTCCTGCGGGCGCTTTTACGGTGACCAAATATAATTTCAATTCTGTATTTTTGTGGAAAAAAAAGAGTATATAGCTGGAAAACGCGTTTCTTGCATTTACGACGAAATATACCCCCAAATCCCCGGCATTTAATCTTTCCCGCTTCGTACATCAAGTCGCCGGTGAAAGCATAATCCGACAAGTCGAAAAATTCGCGCGCGATAATGAAAAGAAAAAAAGCGGCGACGATTAAATAATAATGAGCCCATAAAAAACGGGGGGCAGCCGCCGCTTGTCGCGAGTTTATTAAAAAGTCGCTGCCTCCCTCCCACCCCCTCCTCGCGCGCGGTAAATATTTGTCACGGTCGCGGAAAAATGAATGTCATGCCGGGCGCGCGTAAACGCCGGATGACAGCTGCCGCCATGAGGCTTTTTGGCGGCGCGCCATTTCCTTTTTTTTTCCTTTCCTTTTTTTCTGCGTACACGTATATATCTCCGCGGGCGCACGAACGTAAGCTCTCTTGTTATTCAAGGGAGATTTATCCGCTGCCAGCTTTCCGCTCGTTCCTGCCGTCTTTTGGCTTGCTTTTTTCCGCGACCGCTTTAGCTCAAATCAATACTTTTACTCGAAAGTAAGTGGCGGCTGGAGAAGCGACTTACTCGTTTTCCCGTTTAGCTGCCGCGATTCCGAAGCGCGTTTGAGATTTAGACTGTCGGCGAGTGGGAATTTAAAGGCAGTGAATTTCCGTTTGATCGACGTGAAGTTAAAAGTGAGTAGATTCTTTAGTTTGGGTTAATAGGAGAGGCACCGCAGAGATATATGCGGTGTTATTAAGCAATTTCGGTTAAATTATGCTTTACCCTCAGGCTCGAATACATGCTCCGAAAGTTTGGTCTTCCTAACTGTCAAAGTAAAGAGTAATCGTTTAGCGCGCTTCGCAAATTATTGCTTGGAAGCTGCACGTAATCAATCGAGCTTGCGCAAAGTTATAATTAATAATAATTTTCATTGCAAACGAAAATGTACTTTTTGCTCGGAACTACTCTCTTCAATGCAGCTCGAAACGCGTCTCAACAAGTGGAACGTACACCCTCCAAAAGTAGTAAATCAAAATGAACTTTTCTCGTTATAAGATTGAACTACTCTCAAGTGTCGCATAACGAGCGAAATTTGTCCGCGCAATTTAAATTCGATACGACGCATGAATATAAATCATCGAAATCCCAATATTTCCCCGGTAATAAAACGTTCCGCGGCGGAGGCTTTGAAGAGGCTTTCCGCTGAAATAACGTCGCGGTATTTTCGCAGAGCCCACGAAAAATTCCGGTCAAAGCGAGCTTCCCCGCGCGCCGTTCGACAAAACGCACGGAGACTGGAATAACAGTGTATAGAGAGCGGGCTCGAGTATTTTCCGCACATCCTTCGCCCGGGCGAGAGCTCGGCGAGCACCTACATAAGTTCGAATCCGTCCCCTCGTTAGAGAGAAAAAATATTTGTCCGTAAGGAGCGTAAAGTCGCTTCCGATTTTCCGGATCTCCTTTTTCTCCGCGCCTCGCCGAAGAAGTTTACTTTAACGATCCCCCATTCTGCGCCACGGCTTTATTCGTCTTTTGCTCTCAAAAGGGCGCCGCTAGAATGATGGAAATCTTTGGGAAAAAGAGCAGAATTTAAAAAGTAATTTTCAGCGAAGCTCCTCGCCCCGAGTACACTAAGTACGTATCGGATAAGGTTTTTCAGGGCTGAGAAAAAAATCCCGGACGAAGGAGAAAGTCTGTTTGAGTCCCGAGGGTGTCGGTCGGTGTATATGTACACACACACACACACACACACACACACACACACACACATATATATATATATAGCTTTGGTGGCCGGCTCTCGTGCATGTTAATCCCGCGTAAAATCCCTAAGTGATTGCGCGCTCGTTCGCTCGGGTACTTCCGCTCGCCGAGCTATAGATCCCGAAAGAAACGCGCCGGACCCCCGACACCTCGTTACGAATAATTTCCATTCGGACCGCCCGTGCCTTTTTTATTCCGAGCCGAGCTGGGCTTTCATTCCATTAACGCGACGAAGATCCTTTCAGATTTCTGGCTTCCCGAGCTCGTCCAACGAGCGGACGTTCGATCGCAGCCAGTCTGTGGACGAATTAAACTGGCCGCTTCTTCCCGGCGTGGGAAGGAGGCCCTTTATTATTTACAAGCGGCAAAGTGGATTAGGAAGTAAGCTACGTACATTCAGGGGAGGAGGACAAGGAGAAACAGTACCGTGCAGTTTTTTATTGCAGAAGCTCGGCGCTTAAGGTCACCCGAACTCCGCCCGGCAGAGAGCAGAAGAATTGCACGCTCCGCGGGCCGGAAGCGGAAAGCGACTTGTCCCGCGGGCGGGGCTATCTCGCGCGCCGACATTAATATCGCGACCCTCCTGCGTGACAAGCTACGATTTCATTCCTCGCCTCGAGTCCGTTGGCCTGCCCGTGTGCGGAAGGTTAGTACTGCCTTTCCGCACGTAAGAAAGAGAGTATCCGAGTTTCAGGCGGAGAGCTTCGCCCGGCGCGTCGCCGCGTGCGTGAACGCGTCGGGCTTTCTTTCTTTGTGCGCGCGGCGGAGATTGATAAGCGCGATTCACGACATCGATAGCGGTGAAAAACTTCTGGGTGACTGGGTTGCTGGTTTTTTTTACGTCGCTCTTCGTTTTGCCCCCGAAAGCCTGCAGCGGCGACGAATGAACTTTGGGAAAACCGAAGCAGCAGAACGGTTTACGATTTCGGGGTGGAGAGATTTATTAGGGCACTTCGAAATTACAAATGGTCTTGCTCCGGAATTTAATTATTGTTTACGTCATGAAGAGATGGCTGATTGATCGCGTCACCGCACGAATTTATGCGGTCATTAGCTCGCTTCTCTGCAGCCGAATGTCCTCCTGTCGAAATCCGATTCGAATTCAGTTTTTTTTTTCTCTAAATTTATACCTTTAAATTTAGTCTAACCGATCATTTATACGTTGAAATATTTGGAAATAGCCGGAATAATCGACGAGACAAGTGAAAATATTTGTACTAAAATTTAAGCGGAGGGAACACGCGAAAAAATGTCGTCAATCATCGTCTCCCTTCATCGGCATTCCGAGACGAGACGTCGCGCCGATCGGTTCATTCGGCGCGAATTCCGCGCCGGGCGCGGAGAGGAATTATTCGAGAGCGCCGCCCGGTCAGCTTAAATATTCAAGAGTTCTCCAGAGGGAGCCTTTTCTACATCGCGAATATCCGTTAATTACTCGACGCGCGCGGCGAAAAAAAAAACGGAATGTCTTTCTCTCCGAGAGCTACGGACGGCTCTCTCTCTCTCTCTCTCTATTTTCCTTTCTGGGCGCGCTGTTCGCCCGCTTTTTATTCAGCTTCCTTTGCTCCACTAGACTGGACTCGAGCTTTTTTCTTTCCCTCTCCCAGGCTTTGTTCCCATTTTTTACAACACTTTTGTTTCTTCTCTTTCCCCATATAAAGTATTTGAAAAACGGAAAAAAAAGCTGGCAAAAAATTTTTCTCGGCAAACGAAAATTAATGATTCGGCCGAAAATCGAGAATCCCGTATATACAAAAAAAAAACCGTCGGCGAAGAGAGGCGAAATAAATATAGCAATTAAAAGGGGAAAACAGCCCCGCTAACTCTTGCGTCCGATGAAAAAATTGCGCGCAGCCCCCGAAGCGACATAATGCCGGCATTTAAAAGAGCAGTCGACCCTAGAAATACAAAGCCGGCGGCGGAATTTGGGCAAAACGGATTTTCAGCGCTCGCCGACGACTTCATTTCAGTTGCCCCCCCCTCCCCGCCAATTCCTGGCATTCATTTCCTTACATGCCGCGCGCACATCCTCTCTGCTTTGCATGCGGCGCTCGTATATTTTTATTTTTATTTTTTTTTTCGGGCAGACCGAATATATATATAAAAGGGGCCCCGGCGCTTATTTAACTTGCAAACAATGCTAATTCGCGCTCGAAGGATATATAAGAGCAGCCGCCGCTGCGCCCGGAGAAAGCCGATGCCTACACGTCGGAGCTTTAAAAGAGGAGCTGCTCATTAAAAATTAAATTGTCGGCGCGGCCCCGCGCACTCAAACGGATGTCGAGAGGAGAGGAAGCGCCGCTTTTTTCCACTATCGTCGGCCGGAATTGCCTTTGAGCGACGAGGATCCGTCGTTTTCCTGCGTTATCTGCACAGGCGCTTCGTTTATTAACGAGCCTTAATGAGATCGGCTGTAAACAGATATGTCGATTTAGCTTAACCTCGGCGCTATTTTTACGCGGACCTTTCTATTTTTATATATACAATTGCGGCTATCGTATTTCGTTTCTCTACAAAATTTACTTACCAATTCAACAAAGACTGGCGATAATCTGCGGAAGCAAGCTGCAACAGGATGCGCTTATTCGGCGTTAATTAGTCGCTGATAAGGAAGAACCAAAGCCCACCTGCCTTTCCGGAGGCCGGCGGGCTAAAGGTGGGCTTGCGCCCTCGAAAAAAATAGCGAGGAAGCGAGCGGTAATTGGGGCGATAAAACAGGATTGTACTTCCGAGGGCAAGCGAGCCTCGGGCCGTTGCACTCGCTCGGGGGAAGAGTCCTTCCAATTGACTTTTACAGCTTTATCAGGACGAAGGGAAATCTGAAAGCTCCTCTCTCTGTTTCAATTTGAGATTTTGAGAAACGAAAAGAGGCGCGTCCGAAGGGAAAGCTCGAGGAGCCGAAACGAAGAGATTCCCATGCAGCGGATCGTCTTGGGATACCCGAGGGACCCTTTAATTCCTCCCCCGCAATCGACGAGGAGGACGTCGCTCCGCCGACTTCCTCCCGTCTTATGCAAATTTATGCGCGCTGCTATTCGCCGTGCGCCAATTCCTCTCCCATGGCAGCGCTACGCTTATGGAAATCAGCGACGAGCCGCGCGGCAAGACGGCGGGCGTTCGTGCTCTCGGGTATAAACGCGGAACCTTCGTCGCGGCCGACCTGGCCCCGAAACTGCCGCAAAAACTTTCCGAGCCGATTGTTTAGTTAAATCTTCCCTCGACTGGAATTCTTCTCGTTTCGAGGGGAAATCGGAGGAGTAAAGAGTGCGGCGAGGGCGAAACCTTCGAAAATCCAATCGCGAGCCGACCGAGCCGCGGAGTCATCGAACTTCGGAGGAGTACACGCGGCCGGAAGTTCGAGTGTCTAAGTGGCCATTATCTTGAGAAACTGGGGCCTTTTGAATGAACTATGAGCACTGCGCGGGCTTCATTATACCTGGCCTTCGAAACCAATCTCCCGAGGCTCTATTAAAACCCTTGACCCGGAAGGTACATCTCGCGCAATCAGAACAAATATCGCAGCAGAGAGCTGGCGGATGATCGAGCGGAAGAAGAGGGAGAACGTCGGATGGTTATCGGCGAATGCTCGCAACATCAATTACAAGCGCGCTGCTTATAAACAAATCGGTTAACGAGCGAGCGCCCGAGTCTGTTATTAATTCTCGGGCAGCTACAATGCATTAGCATATCCCGAGCGTGTAAGTCGTGAAAGATTACCATCAGCCTGGCCGAAAAAAAGAGCGGCAAGATCGCCCGCCGACCGGACGCCACTTTTCGTTTCGTCGTTTGAAAATGTGACGTTGAAATTCTAGCTGCCAATCGCCGGGGAAACGAAGCGCTCGATTAATTCGCCGTACATCTGGGCTCCGAGCATCAGTCGAAAGCATCGACTGCTTGTGCAGCACAAAGCTCCAGCTTGCGGCGGCATTCCGACAGAGATAAGCGGGAGCGGGCCTCCGGGCGGTGTTATAGCGCGCAGAAACGCGCATAATGCGCAGAGGCCAGCGGGCTGCGAAATCGCGGCTGCAGCCGCGCAATTGTTCTAACCTGGAAATTAGCCCGCTGACTTATGCGCCCAACGTACGCCCCGGCATTGTTTTTTGCCCCGCGGAAATTTATTCCGCGCTCCGTAATTGAATTTCTTTTTCTTCCCCGCCGCGGGGCGAGAATTGCATTTCGCTGACCGCTCGTAAAAAGCTGGGCTTTACGGCGAGTCCCCGCGCGCTCGGTAATGATAAAGAACGCGCTTAATGCGCGGGGAGTGCCGCGCGTGTCGCGCTGCTTTGCATACGGAAAACCTCTCGACTTTGATCTTTTTCTCTTGAATTGAGGGTGTTAATAACGAATGTGCAGGCTGCTTTCTTTTTATGATGCGAGTAAGCCAAAGTACGCTGTTGCGATGAGCCATTTGCGTTTAAGGGCGTGAAAGTTTAAAACCTTTAATAAACATGACATACATTCGCATTATACAGTGCGAGCTGAATTATATTAAAAAATCTGTAAATCAGAAAAGCTCTCCCTCAAATCCAACGACGGCTATTCCTTTAGAAATCTTGCAACGAACATAACCGGAGGCATCAGCGCCCGCGGCTCGCGGAGAGCCGAGAGGAAAAGAAAAAGCGCGCGGGGAATCCCCTAATTGCGGAAGAATCTCGCTCGCGCAGGCGGTGTACGCGCGAGATAGCTCGAATGCCTGCTTGGCGCTAATTGAATTCTTCTCATCATTATGCCGCCTGCACAAAAGGCGCGCGCGCGCGCGAACGCGGACACCCTCGCAGCTGCGTCGCGGCGCGTTCCTCGATTATACCGCGGCGGAGATGATGCATGCTTCAGACGCGGAGGGTGGGATGTTTATAAGCGCGGGGCGCCGTCGTCGGCTGCGGGAGATCGGAGCTTCAAAGACCGACGGCTTCCTCTGTTTGTTCGCGCGCGCCGCTGCCTTTAAAGAATTCCGTTTCTGCGAATGGCTCGAAAGAGACGCGATTCTTCAAATTAAGCCCTTCGGGGTGGTTTGAAAAATATACGAGCTGCTTTCGTTTATTTTCAAATGAGAAAACACGATTGGGAGTTATTTAGAACGTTTAATTATTTCGAGGTCAAATCGTTTCGTTTATCATTTGAATTATTCAGGAGGCACATAAAAACCGTTGCTTTCATAAATAATGACTCTGCACTTGTTTGACCGCGACGTCAAGGGGCGCAAATGTATATAGCTACGAGATCAATTTTCAATCAAGACTAATGCAAGATATTTTTATTTCTGTTACATTTTACATCGATTTCTGTAACTATATCATAAAATAATGCGGTAATCTAATTGAAAATAAATCCACTCCCGACAGTAATATTTTATTTTTGCAGCATACTTCAAAGCTCGACTCTTATCCGGGCTAAGAATCCAGCAATCGAAGATAGATTACGGTACGAATATGCAAATAACCAGCATGAAACGCGAGAACTTGGAGTAATTTATTATACTCGGAGAACTTTTTAAATAATCATCGAATAATTTTCCGTCTCGACAATAACAAAATCGAATGAATGAGGGCCGTAAAGCCGTCAATAATTCACCAATCCAATCCCATTACAGATAGGCTTGAATTATAAATCATTCCTCTGCAGACAATGATATTTCAAGGAATATACAGTTTTCGGTCGAGAAAGCAAGTTGATTTGAAAAAAAGCCATCGAGTCACGGGCAGGTGCTTCTGAAAATAACTTCCGAAAAAGCTCGCTCTCCCCATCGGGATTTCGTTATCTCGCGCCCGAGGCGCACTCGTTAAAGACCGCACGCGCGTCGTTCGAGGGCCAAGATAAAGCGTTTCGTGGCTGTACGTGAGATTGCCCCTGTCTTGCCTGTGGTTGTTAATTGTTTTTCAACGGCTCTCAACTTATTTCACCCCTTTGATTTTGGCAAACGAGTTTTTCGGCCAACAACTGCTTTGAGCTCCGTTCCTCAAGTTTTTCACAACAAATTTTAAAGCTCATTTTGAAATATTACTCCCAAAAATTACGCCTAATAACCGTGCTCAATAAGACGCTAAACTTTTCTGCGTCGCATAACCAGCTCGGAAACCTCAGCGGCGAATGAAACTGCACGTCTAAAGCTCGCGAGTAGTTAATTAATATCGCGCACCGTGACTTTGTGTAATGAAGCGTTCCCGGCAAATGGTTCAAGGCGCTGCCGCCGCTGCTGCTGCAGAGTGGTGTCAATTATCCGGCTTGTGCGCTCGCGTTTATGGCGCGTTATGTGGAACGATGAGCAGACAGGCGAGCTTTGTTTCGCTGCTGCGCGCCTCGAAATATAGAATTTTTCGACAAGCTTAATGCTCGCATTCAAAGCTCTGAAAAGCAATCTCCATGACAAGCAAAGGTGACTTGAAATTCTGAATTTAAAAAAGCGTCTCAGCGCAAACAAGTCGGGCTCGGAGAAATTGTCTTCGATCATAAATCCACGCGAAACCCAGGCCTAAAAAAGTAAACAAGAAGCGCAAGAAGTTTCCTTCTTGCCTGGAAAACAAGCAAAAACTTATTTGGCAGATCCATCGAAATCTCGCTCGGCTTTCGTACATACATAACGAGCTGCGCGGAGGCACTTTTCAATACGAAGCCTCGGAATGATTCGATTAGGGGACGGGGAAGAGAGAGTATAGCGCGTGGAAAAAGGGAGAGAGAGCGTGTTTACCCTCTTTCCGGCGAAATTCGAGGCGCGCTCGACGCGAGGTGTCTCGCGCAGGGACGACCGCTTTTTCCGGCGCGCGCCAAAGTGCCAGACTTGTCGCAGCCCATTTTCGGCAAGTGCCGCGCGCAACCTCCGCAGCCTGTCAGCCGCGAGGCTGCCGCTGCGGTGGAACCGGCATCCACCCCCCCTCCCCCCCGGTAGAACTTGTAGCGCTCTGCGCGGCGGCGCGTCACTGTGTGCGTATCGCTTACGCGGGCAACTCGCTGGCAACTTTGCTCGTAATGAGGCAGGCATTCGATTTTCGCGCGGCTGATTATTGCCTCTCTCCGCGCTGCCATGACTGACGGGGATCCTCGGCGTCGAGGCTAAACTTTTCAGCCTATCAGTTTGGCGAGCGCGCAACGATCGCGGGGAGGCTAGAAGCGAATTTCGCTGAAGTATGCAATAAAGGAGGCCATTGTTTTGCCTACATTTGACAATAGCGCCAGACAGAATGACATTCCGCGGCAGCGATGGCGGCAGCGCTTCTCTGCCTAGTCCCCGGGGGAACGAGAAAAAAAGATAAACTAAGCACGCGCACCTCGACGCGTACATTATTCCATCAAAGTCAATTCCTGCGTGCAAACAATGGAAAATTAAAAGGGTTAAGCGCGCAGACGGGGGGGCCGAGGCCGGGCATCCCTCGCCGTCCGAGGAGTCTCGTGTGACTTATTGTTTCGGCGCACCCTTCGGCCGCGTCAAGATCGGAGAAATCAATGCCGGGCAGCTCCGTGCATTAATACTAATTCGGCTGGGAGCCTCGCCGACGCCGATTGAAATTCACGCGCGGCATATAATGCGCCTTCATTTAATCTATTTCGGGGATATCATATGTCGGTACACAGCAAACACGGCCGGCTGTTACGTTTATTTCCATATTACGTGCCGTGTCGTCTGTTTCCAGATATCGTCTTCCGGCACGGCACGCCAAGTCCTGCTATCGTCCTTTTCTCTTTTTCCGCGCAGCTGCTGACATTAAAGTATCTTCGTTGAGCGCGCCCTGATTTTTTCCGACAATTATTATTTCAATTGGAAATAATCAATGCCGCTGATTAATGCAGCAAAATCTCCCTTCGTCCTTGGCGCGCGCGGGACCCTGGGCAGCACTGTCGGCCGTGTCCCCCTTAAGCAAACAATGACGACTGACTGCGGGTCGCTTTTTCGCAGCTAGAGCTCCCCGCGCGCGCGGCAATTGCAGATTCGTGTAGCCGCTGCAGGATCCGATTAAGCGGCACGCCCCGGCATCCCGTTCGTTTCGCTGCGGAAAAACTGTATTATACCGAAATGGAGCGCTTTTGATTGGATATTCCTGCGCCTTTTTTTTATCAACGAGCACCGCGTAATTTCATTTGCATTTTCTGCACGGCGGAGAGAGAGCGAGAGGGGGGGAGAGATAATAGTATATAGATTTAATCATTGCCGCTTGATTAAAATTTTTATCGAGATTGGCTTTATCGCTGCGGGCCGGGCTCCTGCAATAATTCGCGCAAAAAAAAGAATTTGACGATCAATTGCCGCCGCTGCGCCGAGTTTAATTCATTACCTCAATCGCGGCCCACTCGAGCCGCCCGCTGGTCCGAGCGCAGCTTCGTTAACGACGCGTTTTAGGGGCTTACGTTTTCATTGAGGCTTTGTTCTCGTATAAAAAGAAGGTAATAAAAGAAAAACGACGAGGTACCCCCAATGATAAGTTAATTGTAGGCCTCGGAAAAAAGGGCATTATCGCGCGATAAACCCCGTAATAATAATTTAGCTTAGCCCAAACTTGGGCCAAGTTTCCTATGGCTGAACTTTGGGCTAAACGTGGCCAATGAGAAAATCCCAAACTTATGTATAAAGTTAAAGGGCAAAAGTACTGAAGTTCATGAGAAGGCCCTCGTCAACGCCACAAGTATTTTTCCGATCGGGTCTTAACCGCTGTGCTATTTATTTGTTTATGTCATTGAAATTATAGATAGGTTAAGAACTGCGCCAATGGAACCGGCCTGTCGTTATAACCTATCTTTAATTTCAATGACGTAAACAATACAATAATAAATAGCTCAACGGTAAGAGCTTGCCTAAAGAGCGGGGGCTCTGGGTTCGAATTGGGTTCGGGAAAAAAATTTTTTTTTATTTTTATTGCTTTAATTATATAATATATTTGCTTTTTATTTAGATAATCTGAGCCTTTTAAAGACATTTCTAATATTAGGAAAAAGTTTGGCAAAAATTAATATGAAGGTTGTACCTTTGCACTTTAACTTTATACATAAGTTTGGGATTTTCTCATTGGTCACGTTTAGCCCAAAGTTCAACCGTAGGAAACTTGGCCCAAGTTTGGGCTAAGCTAAACTATTTTTACGCGGGAATTTAATCAATTTGAGAGTATGAAATATACTGTAGAACATGCGAATACAAGATGTTGAATGACGAAGAATTTCGGGCAAAAGGGAATAAAAGTAGAGCTGACTAAATTATCAGACGGACAGTGAATTAGGCGCGGGAAAATGTATCGCCTTGAGCCGGAACGTTTAACGGCGACGCGAGCTTCGGAATCCCGGCGGATCCAGCGCCGCGGGGGCGCAAAACGAAAGAAAATCGCCGCGGAAAGGTAATTTGCGAGCTCTTTACGAGCCCGCCCCCCTCCGGCGCACTTTTACGACGCAGGTACGCACTCGCGCACGCACACAGGCTCGTATTTAGATTCGAGGCGAGGCCGATGAAATGGGATGTACGTGATGTGCCTGCGCGCAGCCAATATTCGCTTGCGCTCCTCTTTTTTTCGCCTCGCCCCCTTCTCCTATATCCCCGCGGCGGAGCTCTCGAGAAAAGAAGCCAAGATTGACGGGCATTATGTACTCACCGTTCAGGAAATTGATCAAGCGACGACTGCCAATCTGCGCTCTAATGCCGCGCGGCGCACCGTACACTTCCACCTGCAAATCACCAATCGGTTAAGACTCCGTTTCTGCTTCCAATAATATGCAGAAGAGCGTTTATTGGGACAGAAATGAACAATGGCCAATTTAGATCATCGAAACATTCCCCGAAGAAAAGAAAGGTGGAGAGTGGCTAAGAAGGTCAAAGCCGGCTAGTGGACAGACGCGCCTGTAATCGAATCGCGCTATCCGATTTCGAGCGCGGTAACTCGAGCGTGTCGCGCCAAACTCAAGACGCGCCGCGGCGCGCCGTGCGGTCGAGCGTCCCGATATACATCCCTCAAAAAATGTCGCAAGATCGCTCCTATATATCTCTGGAAGAAAGTGAACGGCGTCTAGGCGTGCGGCGGAGCTCCGATGCGCGCATCTGATAGATGGCCCGATAAAACACGATTGGATTCTATGCGGAGAGACTGTCGCGAGCTTTTGCTTGGTTAATGAGGCATTAAGCGATGATAAAGATTGCGTCGGCGGAATGGTAATGCGTTATTGCGTCGATAGATTGCCGAGGAAATTATTAAAATTAAGCGAGGGCTCCAATCAATGCAGAGGTTAAACCTAACTTCGTACGGCTGTAAATCACTTATTATTTGCTGTCTGATCAGACAACTTTCTTCGTTAAGCAATCGCGCAGCTATCGATTATCTACGTTTCAAAAATGAACTGATGTTCAATGCAGACGATACGCTCCACGACTTTAACTCGGGACAATTGAAATCCATTGAAAGATCCACCCGGGCACGAATTCCACCGCGAGTCAAATTAGAATTCAGCTCCGGCAATTTGTAAAACGATTCCTTCCGGCTGCGAGGAGCCCCGGATTTTCGGAAATTCGCGTCCGCCGTCCCATCGCTCGATACAGCCGCTCGCTCGCCAGAATCTCAAGTAAACTCGGAAAACTAGATGTAAAGGGTGCCTGGGAAACAGCGAAGTTCGGCGCCGTCGCGAGGTACAAGACGCTCCCCACACTATTCGATTCGCGGAGCGAACTTTCCTCGGCAAAGGGAATCGCTCTCTGTGTTTCCAATCATGAAAAGCGCTACTCTGCTTTGTCCTCCGCGGGTACTAGATTTTCTCGCCGACGTACATATATGACCCGGCCGGAGGAATTTATTCCGGCTTTTCTATCCGCCACCGCGGCGTTATTTAACAAGTGACAACAAGACGCAATTGGTAGAAAAATTGAAGTGGCCTTGAGCTTAGTACAAAGGCTCCGGTCACAGCTAATTCCCCGGCTAAAAGGTAAAGCGGCCCGAGCGCGCGTAACGAGCTCGTAAGAGCACAGCCGCGAAACGACTTTCCGTTCGATCGTCGCGGCGAAAGGTCAAACAATAAGCAAGAACAAAAGAGCTGCACACTCGTCGCCCGGTGCCGCGGCACAAAAGAGCTGCAGTAAAGTGAGCGCGCGCGGCTCGTGTAATTCGCAGGAAATTAGCCGCGCGCTGGGTATACTGAACCCGCGGGCGATCGTCAACCCGCTTGACCTACATTCTCGCCTTCCAGAAAGTCACAATGGAACTTTGCGGAAAATCGGCAAAGGGAAACTAACGCCTCTCCGACGCCGAGGTCGCCCGCGCGCGCGTCAATTTCCGAGAGTTTCATTTCCTTTTCCCGAACGAAATGTCTTTTCGGACGGCGGACACTGCAAGATGCGCGCGCGACATTATTTCAAAGGAGAAAAATGCCTCGACAAAGGGGGAGGAGGAGCGAGGGAACAAAAAGCGCAAGAAGCTTCAGTACACGGGCCATAAAGTGGCAAAGCCAATTTGTAAGAAAGGGGTACAAAAAGAGAAGCGAGTAGGACGAGCTCACTCGTAAAAGCGCGAAATTAAGTCTGTCTGGTCGCGCGTTTACGACGTCGCAGGGGCTCCGCGGGGGAAATGAAAAATGCAGCGCGAAGATCGAAGCTGCCAGGCTATCTTTCCGCGCCAGATAATACACACGCCGGAGTTGCAGCTCGCTCGTCTTTTATACAGAAGAGGGAAGCTGCCGGCTGCCTCGCTAACGACGCTAAGTCACGTGCGGCGTTATACGGCGCGCAATATTCTCTGCGCCCAGGAATATATATATATATATACATATATATGCGCGAGCACTTACGTAGCCGAGGAGACGCGGGCGGTGATGTGTGTACGCGCGACGGGAAACTCGAGCTCGAAAGCATTTAGTTGTAAATTTAGTTATTGTATGATTAACCGAAACCAGGCCAGGCCGCATCGATGCGCTTGCAAGTTTCGCTCCCCCCCCCCTCCTCCCCGATGACGTTTTTTCGCATCTACGAGCTTAATGAAACATGAACGTCGGAGTTTTCTGCTCAAAGTCTGGTTAATTAAAAATACAGGAGCGCGAAAACGTTTGATGTTATTTCCGCCCGGAGCAATGCGCGTGAGCCGTAATTAAAATTGCAGTTTTTTTCGTTAATCAAGCAGAAAAGCACTTAGCGCGCGCGAGTCCTCGAATCGAGTGCCGCGTGCAGCGGATTTTCTTGATTACGATCGTCGGGGTTTTTGATAAAAATATAATTCGACTGCTCTCGAACGAAAATTATTAAAGACAGGCCGGCGGGCGGGGGCAGGTAAAGAAAACTATTACCGCGGTCAACAAACCAGCATTGCTCCCGTCATTTATCAGAGGGCACTCCGGTAAGCCGAAAAGAAAAACTCGTCCATTCATTCTAATCTAGGAAAGTATTTTCCACGCGGTTAGCCCTGAAAATATTGCTCCAGAAAGAGAGGGAGAACAATGCTCGGCCGAGGCTCGGAAAACACAAAAAGGGGGAGGGGACAAAACAAAGGAAGAGTTTCGCGAGAGAAACTAGAAAGCCCCCGCGGCGGCAAAAGCTCGTGACACTCAGTGGCAAAGCGAGAGAAAGATAGATAGATAGATAGATAGATCCTTTATTTACCAGATTGGCAAAATTACAAATATATATAATATGTACATACATTTAATATAGATAATGCTAAGCAAATAATACCTTGGTCAAGGATTTGTCGAAATCTTGCAAACTTATATGCTTCATGCACTTCAGTGCCGTGTAAAACAATCAAGTACTAAGCATTGAAATAAAGTTCAAACATCACCGATATAAAAATATCACAGTCAACATTTGCAGTTTAGGTATATACAAAAGAGAGAGAGAGAGAGAGAGAGGCGCGCACGGAACCCAGTTGAAATATCGACCGCATGAAAATAGCCGGCGCGCGAGCGAGCGGTCAGTACAGCGCGCGACTCGAGATTTCCGCGTTTGACGGCGCATCGACCGCCGCTCGCCTCTCGCGTACGTACACACGTACCTACACAACGTGTCGCAGCGCTTTTTCCGACGAGCTTTCCCAGAGTTTGCGCCGCTCCAGTTGCGATTCCGGTTCGTTGTACCCCCGCGCCGGGCGATTATTGACAGCGACGAGAGAGAGGCTTTTCCCCGTTTCTTTCTCTCGACAAAAGCTCGCGAGTTTCGAGCAAGCTTCGAGCGACGCCGCGTGGGCCTTGCCTGTCAAACGTGCACGTCGGCCCCGACTGCAGCCTGGATTATTTTACCCACTTTCTCGACGACTCGGTCGAGTCGAAAATTTCATTCTCTCCGAGGCGCGGGTAAAAGAAACAACACTGTAAATTAGATCCACCGCTGGGGTCGTTAAAATGTAGGTTACGACGCACTTAAACGACCGGCCGCCATACATCGCTAAGCGCAGCGCCGTAAAGAAACTGGCGAGGAAGCGAAGCCGACGTCCGGCTCGATTTCCCCGGGAAAAAATAAAGAAGATTTACTCGAGAGGGAGGCGGAGAGAGAGAAAGAGAGAGAGAGAGCCACCCCCGCTAAACGTAAAATTCGAGTTTAAGGCGCGCAGCTCGAGTGTTAAACTGTTGCTGCTGCTGTGCGGCGGAGAGAGAAAGAGAGCCGAGAGCGATATAAAAAGGAGAAAAGACAAGGAAGCGCCGACAAGTGTAGGGTTACGATAAACTGGCGAGACAATAGACGACGCGATGCGTGAAGCCGGGAATAGGGTTACCTAAAAGAATCTCGAGAGGCGAATTTCACGGTCGTTTGGAAATTCCGCGCGAACGAGCCCCGTCTCACCTCGTCAATATAACTCGGATCCTGTAAATTCATTAATAAGAGCGACTAATTTCCGTAATTGACGGGGGGCTCGTGTATCTCCCGCGCGGCGGGGCCGGAAACCGAGCCGCCGGAGAGCCCTCGAGGTATATAAGAAAACGCGGAAATGGCAAAGTGCCCTGCGAGCCCTCCCGCCGCTACTTGGTATTCCCGAGTTCGGCCGAGGACGTTTTCGAAATTTCAAAATCTGCACCTCGTCGTAAAAAGAGGACGTATCCGGGCGGACGGGAGGGGGGTCCGAGAAAAGCTCGCGGCCGGCTACACGGCGCGCCCGAGCTCGGATGGGAGGGGGCGAATTTCATAAACTTTCGCCGTCTGGAAAGTTCGGCCGAGAGAGCGACTGGACGTGAATAGAAGATCGAGTGCGATAACGGCGTCGACGGAGGCAGCCCTCCAAAAACAAACGCGAGGAAGATATTCGCGCGAGCGGCAGCGCTCCCGACGCGCTCGATAATGGCCCGCCGCGGCAGCTGCCACTGATAACCGTTCTTTCGATAATAAATCGCGCGTCGCCGAGGAGTCGTTCGCCGTTAGGCGCATCGCGGGAGGCGCGATCCAGCGAGCTCTCGAAAGAAGGCAGCTGTGGCCCCCGAGAGAATGACAAACGCCCGCGGCGAGATCAAAGAGTCGCGGCTCTCTCCCTGGCGCAGGACAAACAATCGTGCATACGGCCCGGGTCTGCCAGGGCAAATATGCCGGAGTCCCTTTCTCTCTCGCTCTCGAATCTCGCGGGTGCGAGAGGAAGGAGCGGGGAATGAACGCCCCGGGGGTAAGTTTGTCCACGCGGCGTTCGAAAACCGCGCCGGCGTCCGCACCGCGCCGCAAATCAAAGTTTCCGGGAGGAATTCGAGCACCTCTCTCTCTCTCTCTTGATAGTTGTATCGAATAGCATGTGTTTGCCCTTGGAATTATCCGGATACGCCGACATAATTTTCGTTGACATTTCGATTGTCTACTCGAAACGTTTACGTTTTTAAGGATCATCTAAAAGAAAGATCAGAAATCTGAGTGTTTGGTCATTAAATGCTAAAAGAAAAATAAAGGGGATCAGGATCAGGAAGTTGACTCGAACTTTGGGCAAAGTTTCCGGACGCCAAAATATTAAAATAAACAGATCTGTAGGGTCTAATGCTTCGAAATAGTCGAGTTATTTTAAACATGAATAATTCAGCTTGGAATCGCCCCGGATGAAATTTCAAAACAGAAACTAAGACGAGCATCAAACTTTTTTCAGAAATAAAGAGGATTAATTTGTTCAACAATTGCGTTAGTACAAAGCTCACTCCAAACAGACATCAAAGACACGCTAAAAGGGTCTAATAATTTTTAATTTTAATGAGTATGTTTAATTTCACTCTGAAATCGTCAAATGAAAGCTTGATACCGGTACTTTTATGTTCTCCTTTAAAATTTTATCCACGGCTGGAATTCAATCTGAATTATTCACTCTAGAGAATTCCCTCCATAACTCAATTCTTTGAAGGCCCTTGGCCGTAAAAGTTCGGATTATTTTCATATTTTCAGTTAGACTATTTCCGAAGTTAGAGAAAGTAAATAATGAAAAGCAGTCGGAAGCGCGGTGGTCAATAAATATGAATGAAAACAAGTGTATTAGGAACAATGCATAGAATTAATCAAGCGATCAACGAAGCAAAGTAGAACCTCGAACGTTTGTCAATCGTCGACGATCATATCGATAATCCGAGCATTACAGAAAGCAAACAGGAGCAGTAATCAGCCCCGATTACAAAAGGCAATTAAGCGCTTAAGAGGAAAGTTTTAACCAGATAAGATTGACTGTCCTCCCAATTCCCCGTCTAATTTAAATCGACGCGCCCAATTTGAGGCTTTAATGAATGTAAGAGACAAAAGGGAGGCGGGCAAAAAAGTGCACACGGATTTTCCTTCCCTTCTTCGGGTGCTTTTTTGCGCGTCGAGAGTCGCATCCACTAGACGTTATCTTCCCGGACGTTTCAGTAATCCCCGTTTCTCCGTTTTCTCTCATTTTACGCTCATCCGCTTCCTCGCCTGATCCTCTTTCTTCTCCACTCTTCTTGCTCGCGTTCTTTCTCTCTTTCTCTCTCTTTCTCTCTCTTTCTCTCTCTCTCTCTCTCTCTCGCTCTCCGCGCTCTTTCAATTTTATGTATCCCTCGCGACTCTCATCCAGTATTTCACTTTGCACGTCTTCTTCGTTTTAGTTTTTACGCAAAAGAGGCTTCGGCTTGATCACCTTTTTTATCGGCCTGCTGTTTTTGCAAGAGAGAACGCGCAAAGGTTAAAATATGGATTTGCCGCCGTTTTAAATTTCCAGCTATGCACAGGAACTCCGCATAAGCTATCCATATAACTTTCTAGAAATCAATAAGATAATAAATAAGACCGAATACTCGCCCGCAAAGAGAGCCTGAAAATAAAACGACTCCAGCCGCGAAAGTGCAGGCGGCCCCTCTCGATCTTCCTCATTTTACTTCCGCGCGTCGAATCCGATATCCCTCTCCGCCTGCATCGGTCTCGTTATAAAGCGGCCCCGCAGCGGCGCACGCGGCTCGTAAAATCTTTTTTCTCCGGATTCGCTGGGAAGAGTCGCGCGCCACACTCGCGGACCGGCGGCGGCGGCGGAGAGGAACCAAAGTGCAGAGTCGCTCTCGGCGCGGAGTTCCTATTGCGACCGTCCTCGAAATGATTTATTTGTCGTGGCACGTCGCGCTCAAGTGACTACATAAATTCCACGTGAATTTCGCGAGACCGCGCGCGCGCGCCTCGTGCATCGACGCAGGAGAGGGCCTTTTTCCTCCCCCCTGCTCTTCGCTCGAGTCGAGAGGAGTTTATTTTGTTTTTTTCGGAATAAAAGAGCTCGTAATAACGACTTCTTTATGCCGCTTTTTACGGGCTCGTGGGAATTAGTCTTTTGAGTTTGTCGTTTATCGTTTCTTCGGGGCTTAAGGCTTTGGAGGGATACAATTGATCCGTTCAGCTTTCGGATTGCGCAACTACTGAATGGCTTTTTTTTTATATTTTCGATTAAGTAACCTTATTATTTTCTATACTCATTCAAAGCCTATATTTCTCGTCCGCGATATAAAAACAGCTATCGATTTGGCATTGAGTTGCTCTAAAAGTGTTGCCGGTATAGTCGCGGTAAAGCTCTTGAAAAATATTGAAAAAATAAATTCTTTTTTTCAGATACTGAATCAATGAAAAGTAAAATAATTTAAAAATAAGTTCCATAATATTTACTAGATTATACAAATCTTTTAGTATTGATTAATGTTGGTGCTATTTATTATAAAATATAAAAGGTAAAAATTCTGCTAAAAATACGAAATTAAATATTGACCAATGACATTATGCAGGCCAACAAAAATAAAAAGAAGCTCAGCTGAAATAATTAAACTGTCAAACAACATGTAAATAAAAAATCTTACGCAAGAGATCTTAAGCGCTCTAATAGCTTATGAATGAACGAATCGGGTATAAGTATAGCAGAGGAACGAAGAAGCCGTCGAGATTGAATTTCAAAAATTGCGTTACTCCGCGCGGAGCAGGAAGACGAAGAGGCCGACACCAGCAATTTTCCAATTTCCCGGCGACTTAATCTCTCCCTCTCTCTCTCTCCTGCTTACTTACTCGCGGCTGTCATCGTCCCTTTTCGCCGGGAGTCCCGCGCTTACATACATACATATATAAGACTCGCGCGGCTCATGCATACGAATGGGGAAAAGAGTAGCGCAGCGCGCGACGAATTTTATCGCCGGATTTCGTCGTCGCGCACGGCGCGGAGAGAGATCCGAGCAGAGGTGCGTCCGGGAATTCGTGCATTTTTCTAGGCGAACCCTGATTCTTCTATATGCAAGCCAACGCCGCCGCCGGCTGCGATATGGATTTTCCCCCCGCAGACTTTGGACACTTCCGCGAAGAGATGGAAAGAGAGCTCATTTCCACAGTCTTTTCACCCGCCTCGGTGTGAGGCCAAAGCCATGAAGCGCAGCTCCTTATTAATCGCGGCGGGCATCACTCCGAGGGAGCGCGACCGGAATCTTACAGCCATAAAGCAGCGGGAACGACGGCGTCGGCGCATCTTAATTAAATCATCTCGGCTTCGCGCGGCGTCATCGGTCCCCGAGCAAACAATCACCGCGGCGGCGCTGCCGCAACGAGGCGCGTAACGCGCGATGGAGCTCCTCCGGCCCGAGAGCAAAGTGCAATGAACGTCGCGCGTGCAGGTGTGCGCGAGCGCGGCTCCGTTTGTGTGAGGCGGGCGCCCTTTGCTCGGACCGTAACCTCGTTATCCTCTTATTCCGCTCGCCCTCTCGCGCTTATGCGCCCGCCTTTTCCTTCTTATTTCCCGCTCGCCGGCTCTTATGGGGGGGGATCAATTTTTCAGGGATTCGGCCGAGGGCGACTTTACGGGCTCCGCGGGCGAGGCTACAGCTGCGGAGCGCATTTTTATACTTCCAATGCGAATCGTAAAATTAGCCGGGATCTCGAGAGAGAGAGCGCGAGTCGAATCCGCGGCGCGTCGTCGTCGGGCTCTTCCCCGCCGCGAGTGGAAAATTACATCGCGCCGCCGAAATGAGGAGCCGCCGAGCGGCAAGGAGCCGTGGTTTTACACCGTTTTTACGAGGCCCCCGACTCTTTATGTACCCCCCCGAGGCCTCGCATCGGGCGATCGATCCCGCGATACATATGCATGCACATGCACGCCCGGCGCGTCGGGCTTTACGCCTGGAAGGTAAGCGAGGTCGACGAGGCGAGAGTCTAGTAGTTATTAAATGCTCTGGATTTTCCAAAGCGTTCAATCAGATGCCTTTTTTCGTTTGTTTATGCGAGGCTTGAGTCCAGGCGTAAGGCGTTCATTTGAAATTTAAATTTGAAACTGTGAGGCGTACAGTGCAGCTGTAAACTGATGCATTACGTAATTTTCATAATGCATGCTTCTATATACTACTCGGAAGCCTAATCGACCGTACTAAAAAGGAGTATATTCCGCGGCAGCTTATAAACGATAGTCGTTTATAACGGAATCTCATCCACGCGGGCGCACCGCGATAGAAATTGTTGAGGCGCGTGACGTTGCTACCAAACTGCCCGTTCATCGGCATGAAATTTCAGCTCCTTTATTATTAACACCGAGTGAATAATGCAAACGTAAATGTCGAAAGCCCCGTCGAAGGCAAATGTTAGATCGGCATCGATGAACTTTCAATACTCTTCTCCGAAAGTGAGAACGAGAGGCAGAGGAAAATATCGGATCCTTTCGGAAAAGGACGCATCTTTGCAGAGACTCGTAACGGCGAGCTTTATCTCCCTTACAGATTGAAAGCGACGCCTTAAACGTCCATTACCGCGGCGTTATCGCGCATGGATACACACACCTAAGACGCGGCCAGGAAGTATCGCAGAGAGGCGCGCGGCGACGAATTTGTGCGCGCGATAATGAAGGCGATTACGTCGTCATTGTATCGGCGGCCGGCCTTGAACGTGATTGGAAAACGCGATAGAGCCGATAGATTATATGCAAATAGAAATATCCCGGGAAAGTTGGAGCTTCGAATTATTCATCTTCCTCCGCCGCCGCTGCCTTGGGAAATTGAATGCTTTTTTTCTTGTAGAGTCTATTGTCCTGCCGGGGGATTGAATTTATATACATATAGATGCCCATAGGATATCGAGTTATTTGTTTACGATTCTGATTTCAATACGTCCAATAGAAAAGCGGAAAATGGAAAATACATCCGGAAAAGTAAATGTTCTTGCAACAAAATCGTAGTTTATTTATATATTTACAACGAAAAAGCTGTTAAAAAGCGACCTGTCAAAAGCCAAAATCTGAGAATTTCGCCATTAAGCACTTGAAAAACGAGCGGCAACGTGCAGCAAAGGTGCAGGCACTCGTCAGCGCCGCCCTTTGAGAGCCGGTAGTGCCGAAAAATCTCCAGTCAACTCGTCGCGGAGAGCGACCGCGGCGTCAGGCCGGAAAAGCAGTTATAAGAAAGGAGCCGGCCGCGCGCCGGAGCCATTTGGACGAGAGCTGCGACGGCGGCGCGACAACCGGAAATCGACCTCTCCGCTCGCCAAAAGAGCACTCGCACGAAAAATGCAGCGGAAAAGCGCTGCCCGCGCGCCCGGGACAAATTGAAAAATGACTCGAGCTCCGGGCCACACAATGCGGCAAAAAAACACCGGAGTAATACGGGGCGTAAAAAATGCAGGAAAGCTTTCAGGGCTCCCTTTCTCTCTCTCTCCTTTTACGCCACCACGTCTTCCTCTCTGGCGTGTTTCCGCGGTTGTGTTCCCGTTTTCTCGTTCGCGCTTTGTGCCCACTGGGTCAGCCAAAGGGGCACCGAGAATCGAGATAATTACTTTCTTGAAAGCTGCGAGAGAGATTGAGGGAAGATTCTCTTCCCCGTGGCTTTTCTTCTCCTGGCGAGATTCTATCTTAACGTCGGGGAAAATTTCGCCGGGATACGCTGCCGAGCGATGCTGTCCCCGACATACGTGCACGCGAATTTTGCTATTCACGGCGCTGCCCTGCCTGTAATTGCCGCTCCTTCCTACTTTTCCTGAATTCTAATCGGCGCTAATTCAGTTTTCGCTTTCACAAAATGTGTAAGACTGCCGCTGAGAGCGGAGAAAAGTTCAAGAGCCACGTAATCGGCGATTATAGTTATAAAAGAAAAAACTACCTCCGTCGCCTGAAAAATCCTTCATCAAGCGGTCCGTCTCTTGATTCACTTACGCTCCCCGCGGGGGAAGGAAAGATATAGCGTCGCTTTCCGCATAATTTGCGGCCGCTCTCTCGGCGCAAGATTAAAAGTGCAAGTGAAGAAGGAGGCCTGGGGGGCAGCAGCCTCGGCCCAACTTTCGCCCAATCTCATTAGGGGGCGGCCGGGGAAGGAAGAAAGAGAGCCGCCCGCGCGCCTGTATATTAAATAGAGGACAGCGGAAGGGGTCGAGGCCCGCGTGCGGACAAAAGAGCCGAGAGAGCCGCCTCCTCCTCCCCCCCCCCGCGAGCTCCCGCTCGCTTCCGTTCACCTCCCGGGGTGCGTTGCCCCTTCCGGCTCTTTTCCTTTTTTTTCTCCTACAGAGGCTTCGATGATGCTCATTTAGGTTTACGGCGGCGTTACGCGAGCGGGATGAAATCCGCGCGGAAATTAAGCGCGTACATAACAAGTAACGAAATTATCATCCTCGCGCGAAATTGAATATGCGCTAATTACGGAGCAGCGGCCGTGGCGCCGACATTAATTCATAAATATTCATAGACCGGAGTATATATCTCCTAATGGGAGTTAAAATATCATCAATTCCGCTTTGGGCGGCGCATAAAAAGCAGAACGGAATAATAAGAGCGGCGCGGGCGCGCGTAACAAATTATCCGGCGCATTATTTTCGTATGCGCCAGGAGGCTGCGCGGGGCGCGTCTGCGGGCCGCCGCTTCAGAAAATAGACACCCGCAGCAAATCTCTCGGCGGTCGGCGCCGCGGCGATACGCGCGCCCGCGCGTCTATTTTCGAGGGGGGACCCGGTGAATTTTCCGGATCCGCCCTGTCGGCTGCGTCTTTTCCCCGCGGATAAGCGAGCTGATCCATTGTCACGCGGCCGTCGGCCGGATATGCTCCGAAGGAAACCCCCTCTCGCGCGCTCTCGGCGCAGTTTCGCCGGGCTATTTTTATCCGCGCCCTTCGCCGGATAAATTTATCGGCCGGCATCGTCCCGTATATATACTTGCCGCTCCGCGCCTGTAATCCAGCTGGTGCGACTGCTGCTTGGGAAAAAGGCGACGCGCGACGCGAAAAAATTGCGCATACGTCCCGGGAGCTTTTTTTACGACGCGGAGGCGTCGCCGCGCGCGCGCGCGGATGACGAGCGTGCGGAGCTGTCACTTTTGCCGCAGCTTCCTCTCTTAGCCCTTTTAAATAGTAACGGGCCGAGGCTCGATTGAGAAGCAGCCTCGGCGAGACGATCGGAGGAAAGGACAGTAACAGAAGCCATAAATATTTATATTCGCGGACTCTCACACGCACACATAGAAAGTCTTGATGGGTACACGCGTCGATATATACGATCAAGAAGCGGCGCGCGCTTGACTGTACGTGCTCGCAGGCAAACGAGAGAACGAGAAGTATACGTGCGTGATCGTCACAACAGCCGGCGGCGGGTCTCGATCAATGGGCGCGCGGCTTCGCTCGAAATGCGTTTTTCAGCCTGATTTTCTCTCCCCCTCCCAGGCCCGGTCCCTCGTTAATGCATAATGGATGCTTTTCACGAGCTTTCCGCTTTTCATCGTTTCCGCGCTCGCTCTCTTTATCATCGAAAGCCTCTTGCTTTCGTTCTGTTTGACTACAGTTTATCGAGGCATTATTAAGCACCCTTGATGGATATTTTATTTTTATCCGGTGTGCCCGGCGGCTTTTTCGCAACTAAAAATCCAATCTTTTCATTGTAAAAAAGAACCCGTACCTTTTGACCCTTATTTTTTTTTTTCGCCCGAGCGAGTTCGTAACCTCGCAACGGAGAGCCGCTGCGCATCGGAACGCAAAGCTTACAGCCTCGGCAGCGCGCGCGTTATTTTCAATTATCCGATACATCGGATTCTCGTTCTCCCCCGCCCCCCCGGCTCTTTCGGCGGCGCGTTAATTCGGACTGCCCGAGAGCACGCGCCGAGAGTCATTAATCAGCGCCACTGTCGCGCCGAGTAAAAAACGATGCAACGGTACGCGCGCTCGCGCTCGAGAAGCCCGAGATGCCGCTGCGAAGGCTGCTCCTCCGACCTTTTCGGATAATTGCTTAATTCGACCGTTAAGGAATACCTTTACTTTTTAATTAACCGAACGGCGGCACTTTTCCTCCCGCTCGCGTGGTGGAATCGAGGATCGGAGTGAATTGAAATTATAGGATGGTACTCAATACCGGTGTGACAGCTGCTGCATAAAGATTCTATTCAAACACGACGCGAGCGTTCTCCCCGGCACTTTCAGCGCTCGAAGCTTAGGACACGCGGCCATTACACGTGCAAACAGAGCCCCCGCCACGTTAATGGAACGCGTCTCTCGAGGCGAGGTAAAAAAAAGGGGGGACTAGGAGCGAAATTAAGGGAATCGATTTCCGGGCCATGAATATAAGTTTGCCCGCGCAAAGTAAGCCCGCGCGGCCGGCGAAAAAAGGTCGGCCCGGGCAAAGAGCAATTTCCCGCGGCGGGGAAAATCTCTCTCACGCAGATGCGCAGATCGAACGCGACGCATTTCGATGCGGCGGCGGTGAGACGCATGCATATGTAGATGCGTCGGAGCTCCTGGAACACCTGCTCCTCAGGTATGCCGGATTTCTCTCTTTCTGCCCCCTCCCCCCGCTCCCGGGACTGCTGCGTGAGCAGCGCACGAAAAAGGATTGGAGAGAGAGAGAGGAGCCCCTCGATTTATCTCCCGGGTGGCGCGCTATGACTCGAGCTTTCTTTTTGCCCGATGTCGAAATGCACCGGCTTTTATTTACGCAAGACGCCCGGCTGTTTGAAAGCTGGCTTTGATTGATAGGACGTTCGAGCGCGCGTCTCGGCGAATGCTCTTTAATTTGTTTTTTTTTTTCGGGCCGATGACGTTCTCCGCCTGGAGAGATGAAAAAGGGAAGCTGCTTTTTTATCTCGACAGGCTTTTCATTTTAACCCGTCAATGCCGCGGTGTCGGGTCATCGAGTAATGGAAAAACAGGACCGGGGGAGGGAATTGTAAAAATAATAAGTAAGCCGATCTCCGAAGCAGCGTCGACGCGTCTCCTCGAGAACGAAACGCGACCTCCGAAGCGAAGCCTCCGGGTTATCCCTCCCTCGGGCGAGCCTGGCAACTCTTTGAATTTCCGCAAAAACGGGGGACGGAAGGAGAGAGGCGCGTCCTTTGGAAATCCAGCCGCCTCGTGTCTCTGCCTCGGCGGCGAGATTGAGATGTCGTTACGCCCCGAGCGACGCCACTTTAGCGCGGAGAGAAAGAGAAACGTATACGTGTATCGTTTACAGGGGAAAAGCGTGTGTTTTGAGCGCGCGCTGCACAAAGGAGCTCGTTTCTCGTTTCCGCTTCTTCGCGGATTTGCGCTCCCTCGTCCTGGAGCGCGCGCGCGACCTGCGTAATGTGTACACCGCCGGCGGTGCGGCGCATTCAGAAAGGATCCGTTTGCCTCTGCATGTGGGTTAACCGGTAACTCGACTTTTGCTGTCGGGCCAATGTTCCGCGGTGTTAGCCGCGCGCGATTCTCTCGCGCGGCCGGCCAGCTTAAACTGGTTTTCTAACGAATCGGCCAGTTTTCAATCCGCATCCCGAGCTGCGCAGCCCTTCCGGCTGCGCTATTCTCCGCAGTCTCGAGAAATAACACCTGTCCGAATGGCGCGTCGGACACCGTGCGAAAAATCAGCAACAATGTATCCGCTCCACCTGCCGATGCGAGGGAAATGTAAGATTTGAATGGCTCTCGTTACGAGTCGCGGCGTAACTAATTCTGAGGTCGGGACTACATATGTCGGATATTTCAGCCGTAGACGCCGACAAGAAGACGAGAGAGTTCGTTGACGCGCTCGGCCGGGAGGAGGTTGCATTGTTAAAAGTTGCGCGCGGAACTTTAAATAAACCGATGGCATATACAATATTCATTCTCTTTTTAAAGCGAAACGAGACTCTCGCTTCCAATGGAACGCTCGAGCGGCGCACAGTGCGGCAGAAATTGTCCAAGAAACTCCTGCGCGGAAGAATACTTTTTGATTGCGTACAAATAAACGCCGACGTCGTTTCTCCCGCGGATACGTCGCGCGGGGAGACGGCGCGCCGGAAAAGCCGACGATACGAGCGCTTTTCCGTATTCGGCGCGCCAATCCCGGCGATCTCTCCGATAATAAGTCACGGGGTCGCCGCGCTTTCCGAGGCATATATAACATTCTCTCGAGCTGGTTTAACGTCGAGCCCGGTTAATTGGCCCTCCAGAGTACCCGAAGCTTTATCCTTTCCTCTTTTTGTCATTCGCTGCTACGGGGGCTTTTCCTAGAGCTTCGCCGGGCGGCGGGTTCGTTATTTTTACGGGCTTAATTTTTCGCTCGGAGGACTTTGTGCCAGTCACGCAACTTCTTCGGCCTTTGCGCGAGAACGCCGCTGCTCTTCGTGCCCCGGGTAATTTCTCTTTGGCGCTGCCGCGCGACTGCCGAGTTCGATCGGTGCTGTTAAAGCGCAAAAAACGTCCACGCCGAGGCGGAGGAGAATATTTTTTTCCGGACTCTTACTGCACACACAAAGAGATTCCTCAATGAATGACGGGACGGCGACACCATCTGCTGCGAGTAATTTTGGCCAGAAAGCATAACGGATAGCAGTGTTCCGTTGAAATCTCGGGCAGACTTAATCGCGGTGGGAAATTTTGAAAAGATTTCTTAATTAAAAAGAAAAGCTTCATTCCCAAGCGCAATGCTGTTGATATTATCCCGTGCTCCGTCGAATGCCAATTGATATTTCCTTGATCCGCGTGACGCATAATCGCGGCGAGCATTAGTCACAGGCTCCGCCGCGTCCGGTCGCGCTGCGTTTTATTGTCTCGCGAGAAAGAGAGGGGGGGAGAGAGTAAGAGTAAGCCGGAGATACGGCGGTAGTCATTGCACCCCCGTCTCGGAGAGAGAGAGAGAGAGCGCATAAAGAAACTCGAAATGCAGGCGGCCGAAAGCTCTCGCTGTGGATTGTGTTTCGCCGGTATCGCGTTTCGATAAACTTCTCCTTTGCCTTTCCTCGGCGGGCAGTCCATTTGTTGCGGCTGTGTAGCGGCTTGTTGTTTTAATGGCTGGAACTATTTTCCTTTTTACACCGCCGAGGCCCTCCGACTGCTTTGGCGTTTTGATTAGAAATCGGCTTTGACGAGAAATCGGCTCTCACAAACAAATTCGTCGGAGAGGAGGCACGAACAGCAGATTCATTCACGAGCAGACGTTAAAGAAGTAACGGTCAATCGAGCCGATTCGTATTGGATGATCGAACGCTTTTTTTTAACCGCGACGAAGCTGCAGCTTCACGCTCGAAATTCGCGTGCACTCGCGGCTCGTGCAGAAGCGCGAAAAATGCAGTATCACGAGAGAGCCCTGTAAAAATATGACGAAAAGCACGCGCCGCACTCGCCACGGCCGCCTTAATCTCGGCGATCGATCTTAATTACCTCGCGCGCTCGCGCCGTTAAAATCGCGCGGGCGAGGTGGCATATTTTTCGTTCATTTTCTTGCGTATACGCGTCACTTCCGTGATTATGATGAATGGCGGCGCGCGCGGATCGGCAGCTTTTTTTTTATCGAGGCGCACGCATCTCAATAACAATTTTCGGCGCATACCGCGACGCGTTTAATCGCTTTTTGATGCGACGCGCGCCTCGTTTTGACGACACCGACTTCTACCCCGTTTTTTTTTAATCAATCAAAATTTGAAACAGATTTAGCCTCCATTTTTTCTACCGTAGATTTGAAAGCTGAAAATAACAAAATTTTTAATTCGAAATATTGAATTTCTTCGCCGTATTCTCGATTTTATTGTTCCGTGCATTGACCTACTTCGCCCCGTAATATCTCAAGCAATAATAATAGAATTTATTCAATCGGCCTATCGTCGAGCCCAGCAATAAATTCTATCAGCTTACCGCGACTTCCGCGAAAACCTACAAGTTACGAGTCGCGCTCGGAAATCTGAAAATCGAACGAAAACAATAAGGCGAATAGTTTACGTATTGCAAGTAAAATTATCGCGTCGTGCATAAATGCAAGTGAAAAGAAGGTACGAAATACAGCTGCGATAACGGGCGCTTATTTATTCAAAGCTATTAAGAATTTACTTGCTTTATGCATCTAAATCGGACTTGAAAGAAGAGTTACCGCATGCCACTGAGTCATTTGCATTTTTCAATTAAGTTTTCAGAGAATATTTTCCTTGTTAAAAGACCGATAAGAGCAAGGCAGTTCTCGCAACTGTAAAAATAAATAAGCTAACGAATTACGCAAGTTCTCAGAAAAGTATTGTAATTTCAATATACCAAGCGATAAGGTATATACATCGGGAAAAGCGGTTCGAAAATACAAAAAAGCGCCTTGTCCGCAGGAAAAAGCGACTTTTTCCAGGCTCACAGTGGCAATGTGACGAAGCTCGATAATCGTATATCCATCAAAGAGCAGTGAGGCGCGCTCGTAAACGGGCTTATATTTGCGGCCCGGCGACAAAGGCAGCCTCGGCCACAAGGATTTCCCCGTTCAACTTTATCCAGCTCTCGCGATCCCAGTCTGCGGATCGTTTACTACTATGTAAACAGGCTCTCTCTTTCTCTCTATCTCCCTCTCTCTCCTTATCCGCGCCGAGGCTCACCCCTTTGATCGCACTTGATTTTTCTCTCTATCTCTCTTGAGAAACCCTTTATGGAAGCACTCGTATACGGGTACTCGAGCCTCTCTGGAGATGCTGCTGCTGTTTTTTTTTTCTTTAGGGGGGAAGTAGCGAGTGGCTGGCGATGATATGGGACGGTTGTTTCTCCCCGGTGGAAAATGCGGCTCTCCAAGTAGATTTTGTCGGATGATTGGTAGGCGCAACGGGAGATAATTCAGCCGACGAGCTGATGAGTTTTCAATCGTGCACATGCGGGTAATTGGGAATTTCGTGCTCTTTCATTCAATTACGAAATTTTTACAGTCTGCTTCAGCAAGTTGTCTATTTCAAATCTTTATTCTTCGTTTTTAATGTCCTCTTTTAGCTTTTACATTAGTTTAGCATTGGAAAACAATTGATTTTGCATTTTTTATCGAACTTCGATCAACAAGTGTTCGTCGAAAAGACGATTGCTTAAACATTTATGTATCGTTACTGCCAATTAACAAGTCTTGGACGGAACGGAATATTAAAATAATATAGGCTCAACCTGTCAGTACTGTAAAAATAAATGATTAACCTTTTGCGTTTCACTGCCCGCTCGAAAATAATTTTACTTGGCAATGAAAACGCAACTGGTTAAACAACTGAGCGATTCGCATGCTAATTCAACGAGTGCAGCCTTTCGTATATTTCCAGCCAACATTATTCATTTAACAATTCACAGCTCCAAAAGCACGGATCACCGAATAAATAAAGCAATTAACGTTTGGGCGTCCAAAAGGCCCCGAGAGCAAAGCGAATCCCTTCCACAGCGTGCGATTATATCAGTAAAGCAGGATCAGAGTCCTCGATGACGTACGATGGGATAGTCTAAAGTTGAACTCACCCCAAGAGTCGAAGGCTCCTCTCTGGCGCGCGCACTCTGCGAAAATCCGCGGGAAAGCTCGGCTCCCCGTCACTGTTCACAATCCAGCTAACCAGCAGCGGCAGCAGCGGCAGCAGCAGCACAGAGCGGCGAAAGGAGCAACTCGCGAGCAAAACACACTGTCAAAACACTGTCGGAGCACTGGGTGCAAGTGCGCAGCAGGCGATGCGGCGGGACTCCTCAGGGGTCGTCGGTTCCGCGAGCTCGATCGATTCGCGAGAGAGCGACGACGGTGGCAGGCGGCCACGTGACGCTCACACGTGCGCCCGCGCTGGATTCGAAAAAAGAGTGCGGCGGCGGCGGCGGCGGCTCTGCGGCGAGGAGGGCCACTGACGGAGGAGAGGACGCTGCGCGCGACGACGCGACTCCGGAGGCATCCGCGCTCGCTCTGAGCGGCCGAGCGCGGAGCCGACGGCGCGCGAGGCGGCCAGCGCGCGCAAGCGCCCCAGCATCCCTCTCCTCTCGCGCTCGACGCCCCCACCACGCGCCCGCGCCTCTCTCCTCTCCTCTTCCTTCGCGGCTTTCTTCTACACGCGTTACACGATGCTGCTGCTGCTGCTGCTCCGTGCGAGACGCATTGTCCGGCTGCTTATTTAATCGTGCCCGGGCGATTCTCGCTTTCTCGCTGCTTTTTCACCGAGAGGAGGGACGCTTTTTCGCTGCGATCTTGAAAAATGAGAACTTGCCGAGTGGGCCAGGCGGGTCCGAGTACTCGTGGCACCTTACGGTGACCCTGTTATACAGCGCGAATCGATTTTAATTGCTGGGAGAAAAAGAGGGTGAAAAGCTGGCCCGAGTTACATCCGCGTCGGTGCTCGACGCAGGCGCGAGGCTTGTAATACTCTGGCCCGGCGACGCTGTGAATTCCGCCGGTTCCCCAATCCTCGGCTCTCTCCTTTTTATTCCCTGCTCTCTCTCCCCTTTATGACCTCGTGCTCGAAATGATCTCTGCGTAGGTGAAATACGTTTTCTTAATGGCCCGCCCGGCGACTCGCGCTTTAGCGTCCGACTTGAGGCGAGAATTCATGCCGGGAAATTGATTGCCGGTTTCATCAAATGCAGATTGCTCCCGTTTATCAGTGTTTATGGCATCTGTAAATTATTCATTATATTTTACTGCGGAGAGTTATAATTGTTCTTCATTACGCGGATAAATTACAATTTACTCATCTTTACCAGCTACATTTATTTTCTACGAAATCCGTGCATAGCGAATAACGATCAAAGTATAATGATCAATTACGACTTTTTATATTAGATAATCTGCCAACGTCCAATATATGTACAAGCAGTAAAATCTTTAATCCGATTCATTAAAGTATTTAAATTGAAATCTGCTTTACCGCGTAACGAGCGTCTTTATTTTAACAGCGGATTGTTATTCCGTTCGAGAATGTTATTAACGACTCGACGCGCTGCGGCAGAAATCCGATCGTGCACCATCGCCGAGCGAATTCATGCCGGGCGCGCATAACGGATCCTTTGTCCCGGCTATTTTCGTCGGCCAATGGCCGAAGAACCGGCAAGGAATGCCACCAATCGAGCAGCCCGCCAGTCAAGGAAGTGGGAGAGGACGAAGGAAGGCGAAGAGCGGAGAAGCTGAGAGAGAAGAAGCGACGACGCCACTCGCAAAGCCTCGGACAAACAAAGTAGGCGCACGCCCGGCGATCCGCCGCGCAATTAGATCCCGAGCGCAGGAATGGAGAAATACGAACTGATCAAACAAGTGGGCGAGGGCTCCTTCGGGCAGGTATTCAAGGCCAGGAGGAAGTACGACGGCGCGACCGTAGCTTACAAAGTTACGAGGAAGGTGAGTACTTTTCGCTCTCGGGGCGTATTTTCGTTCTCCGCCTCTGACGCGAACGGGCCTCGTTTCGGAATTGCAGAAAGGGAGATCTTCCAAGGAGCTGAAAAGTTTGAGGCGGGAGTGCGAGATACAGAAGGGCATGCATCATCCGAATATAATTCAAATGCTGGACTCTTTCGAGACCGAAACCAAGGTAAGTCATTTTTCTCCGGATAGACTTATGCTTCGTTGAATTTATAACTCCTCTGAAACTCCAATATCCCCTGAGAAATGTCGCAACGCAACATAATTAATATGTATATGTATATATATTTTTTAACTGACAAAAACTGATCGTAGATCATATTTTTGTGAGGAAAGAAACTTTGTTAAGGAAGAAAATAAATACTATTCGTGTAACAGATCGTCGTGGTAACCGAGTACGTGGAGAAAGAATTGTACGAAATCCTCGGAAAAGCCGGCCGCCTCTCCGAGGAACGAGCCCAAGTAATAGCCTGCGATCTTGTGTCTGCGCTTCATTATTTGCACTCCAACAGAGTAGTTCACAGGTACGGAGTCGGGCCGACAAATTTACGGACACGACGCCGATATATCCATAAATCTTTTCCCGGTTTATTTTCCGACTGACGCGCCCGTTTAATTTTCCCGCAGGGACATGAAGCCGCAGAATGTCTTGCTGGACACGAGTGGAGTGGCCAAGCTGTGCGACTTTGGTTTCGCTCGGCTTATGAGCCTCGGGACCCACGTTTTAATGTCCATTAAGGGCACGCCGCTTTATATGGCTCCGGAACTTATCGACGAACTTCCTTACGACCATAACGTCGATTTATGGTAAGTTTTTATACTTCTTTTATTACACACAACTCGTCCAATTTGTTACTAAAGTATATTACAAGTTTTCTTTAACAACAAAATTTTCATAGTTTGCATTGCAATTAATTAATTAGTATTGTGCATTGCTTCTATCACTCATTTTGTTTGATATTTGGAGAGTTATAATAGTTATAATAGTACATTTAATAGTTATTATTTCTTTCCACGATTTTACAAGAAAGCTTCATTTGACCGATTCTAAAATGAGCAGAATTTCTTTTAAAACACGAATCAGATTCTTTAAACGCTTTCTGGCTGTTTCCGTAAAAGTCTTTTTTGGGAAGGTAGAAAATAGAAAAATGGACATATGTTTCAGGTCCTTAGGTTGCATAGTTTACGAACTAGTATCCGGCGCCCCGCCGTTTCAAACGACGTCGATGCGCCACCTAGTCCAGCTCATACGTCACGAAGAAATCAAATGGCCCGAGCACATATCCGCCAATTGCCGAAGCTTTCTGCAAGGCTTGCTGCAGAAGGATCCGCTGCTGCGTTTGGCCTGGCCCGATCTCCTGGAGCATCCGTTCGTCAAAGGCCGAATTTTGACGGTCGACGAGAATACGCCGAGGTCGTTGACGTCGCCTCTGTCCGCCAGCCAAGCTCGAGCCAAGCAGCAGCAGCTTCAAAGTCTAGCGTCGCGATTCACCACCCAATCGAAGTACGTACACTGAGAAAAATAACAAAATAAAAATTACTATTTTTTGTGGTAACCGAAGGACAGACTCAAATTATGGTCAATTTTACAATAATAATAGAAAAATGTAATATTTCGAATAGAAAAATTATTATAACTGTTTTAAAAATTACCATGTTACATAGTAATTTTTTCTATTATTATCGTAAAATTCTTCATAATTTGAGTCTGTCCCTCGGTTACCACAAAAAGTAGTAATTTTTATTTTGCCATTTTTCTCAGTGTACAAGTTCAAGAGCATCGCGGGATGTCGGTCTATCTTTTTTTCATTTTACTCCTTCCGCAGGAAGTTGTTGGAAAA